>CAUYSK010057490.1:0-116007 GCA_963575035.1 Avahi laniger
GCTTTGCCTATAATCTTTATAAACTTATAAAACTATATCTTTGTCTCAGTGTATTCTTTTATTTTTTCCATTTTCCATTTTTCTCTATTATTTTCTTATCCCTTGCAACTCTACCAAAGGGACCTGGTTTTTTGCGGGGAGCACTGGCCACGTTTCCCGCAGAGTGAGGAACAGGAAATTTAGTATGTATGCACCAGACTGTTAAATGGTTGACAATAGATTACATAGGTACACACAGTTTGTCTATTCCTTTCTGTATTACTACAGACATTTTACTAATGTAGAAAATCATAAGATCAGAAATGAGAATAAAACGTACCGACTGCCTATTATGTGAGAGGTTCTTTGCTAATGCCCTCAAAGAACTTCCAATTTTGTAGTCTCTTTAAACATAAGATTATCTCCTATAAATAGACTACGAACACCTTGGAAGCAGAATTTTTATTTCCTCACTTTTGGTTTTTGTATCACCAACGTCTAGCATAGGGCTTTGTACACAGTAGCCATTCAATAACTACAATAGATGGAATGCTGAAATAAAGCATTCTAGGAGAATTCAACATGGGTTGTGGAGGGTAAAGATAGTATTAATAACTTCTGTCTATGAAAGGGAGACTAGCTAGAATGAAGTAGCTTTGGCATGAACTCAAATGTCAACCTAATCCGACCTTCAATTTCTCGGCACAATGCCTATAACCATTCCTACCTGACCGTCGCTTCACCTGGTCAGGTCTCACCAGCCAAGTATGCCCCAGTATGAGAAAAGCGTTGTATTGAGTTCTCCATCAGTACAGGCATTCATGCAAAGACCCCGGGCGGGAATGTCAACCACCGAACTAAAGACTGTTAGAGGACCCTGCCCCTCACTGTCCCCAGATCCCGCCGCGCCATTTTCTTTCCAAGGACACCCTGCACCTGACAACTTACGCAGATAGTTATCTTCAGCACACCATGGTTATAGTCTCGGTACAACTCTTTGGCCTCCTGGTTGCATTCGATGCATCTATACTGGCGGGAGGCCGAGTCAGCGGTAGGAGTCGCTGCCACCCCATCAACTACCTTCCCCTTCCCGGGCCGTAGCCCGCTCCTCTCGCACTTTTCCATTTCACTCCACCGAGGCCCAGAACTTCCGATCCAGTGGCGGGGAAGACGTCAGACGCCAGACCGGAAAATCCGCGCCACGCGAGGCTTGCCGGGATTCGTAGTCCCAGCCCCGGAAACGGGGCCGCGGCCGACAAAGCTAGGACTACAACTCCCAATAGGCAATGCTTCCCCTGCTCCGCCCACTTGCCACAGCCCACCTGCCCGCCGTGGGTAGAGGAGGGGAGGCCTGAGAACCCGGCGAGGGCTGCCGCACATGCGCCTTGAGGGAAGATGGCACCTGCTGGCTGCTGCTGCTGCAGCTGGGGCGGCGCTGTGGCCGCCGCGGGCGCCGCCTGGCGCGTCCTGCTGCTGCTGCTGCTGCTGCTGTTGCTGGGGGTCCTGTCCGCGGGGCCGCGCCTGGGAGCCCTGGCCACTGAACACTACTCGCCGCTGTCCCTGCTCAAACAGGAGCTGCAACACCGGCAGCAGCAGGAGGCCCCGGCGGGCGGCGGCGGCGGCGGCGGCGGCTGCAGCCCGCAGTCCCGGGACTGGGGGGACCAATACTCTGCCGAGTGCGGCGGTGAGTGGGCGGCGGCGTGCGGTCGGCCGGGGCCGAGTGGGCGGCGGGCCTGCGGGGCTGTGGGCCCCGGCGCCGGGGTGCGGGCGGCCGGGCCTCACCGCCTCCAGCGGCGGCGTGTGCTCGGGGAGCCGGCTCCGTGAGGGGTCCTGGCGGCCGGCTTCCCGCCGTCCCACCCACGCCTCCGCGCGCCCTCTCCCGCGGCCGCCTCGGGCAGGCGGTGAGTAGAGAGCTGACAGCGTGCTCCCCGGGCCGGGGCGGCCTCTCCGGAGTCTGAGGCAACTCTCGGAAGGGTGGAGGGGGGATGGCAGGTGGCCCGGGGCAGCCTTGTTCAGCCGCCGCCGCCCTCCCGCGGGTGCAAGAGAAGGGCGGGCGGACGGACCCGGCCCGGCGGCTGGCAGAGCCCGGCGCTGGAGGGGCATGCTTGGCCCATCCGAGGCCTGGAAACCGGGTTTCCTGACGTCCGGTTCGATGTCTTGTATTAAACACAGTCCCTAAAAATTAGATCCTTTGAATAAAGAAGAGAAAGACCAAGCCTGTTTTATCTGCTCGTTGACATCTTGTTTCCAGTTAAGATTGACCTGTGATCTGTCAGGTGTCTCCTGGAGGGTGATGAGGGCCCCGCAGGCCTTGAGCCCGTGTGTGTCAGAGCTGTGTGTGTGTGTTGGGGCTACGCCAGCTCATTCATTAAGATTGGGTGTTATTGGCCTCGGTTAATAAGTCATGGCAGATGCCACTGGGGCAAAATACATGTGTGCATTTTTTTGTTTTCAAGTTCTATAGTGGGTCTTTTTCCTCTTCAATGCCCACCCCTTCTCTTTCCCCTTGGCGAGTTCCCTTATGGCTTGCTTTGGAAAGGGCCTGGGTCTACTCACTGGGAGATGGCTGGTCGTTTTTAAGGCTTGATGGCAGTGTTCTTAAGCACTGTGTACCTAGGAAAACAATACCTTTTATTTTTAGTTGAGATGAGATGTCAAGATTAGCACAATCTGATTTCCTTTTAGCACAATCTGACTTCCTTGAGGAAGTCTCACTCATTGAGGGGTATGTGACTTCTTTATTTTGTTGTAGGCCTTAGCCGGTAACAACATGAGCAATAGGGCCAGCATTACATAGTGGAAAAAGAATGGCTTTTATCTCTGTCACTTTCTATGTGTCTGAGCAAGTGAATTACCTGCCTTTGCAAAATTGCCTCCTCTGTAAATGGAAGACACTGTTCAACTAATTACAAGGTTTTATTTTCCTCACAAGAGTGCTGTGAGGAAAATGAGAAATAGCTGACATATACTGAGTGCTTGCTATATGCCAGTTGCTATCCTAAGTGCTTTAGGTCTATTAGTCTAGTGTATCAGTCTATCAGAATAACAGTAACCACCTCATTGACTGGTAGCTCCTTTTCTCTGATGAGGAAGTTGAGGCATAGCGAAATTGTCACCTTCCTGAGGCCCCACAGCTATAAAAAAGAGGAACCCAGGTAATCTGGCTTCAGACAAAGCTTTTATCATAACCACTAGTGGTTATAGTTAGGAAAACACGTCTATAGTGTTTACTAGCGTATGGTACATATTAGGTAAATTTTCCTTTCCCATTTCTTCCTATTGTCATGTGATGCTCACTGGCTAAAGGAAACCCAGATCTTAGGCAGTAGAAGATATCTATCAATTAATATTATGAAATCTATTGGTATTATTGATATAGGTGGCTCATTTCATTCTGTGGCATCAGCTTAGACCAGTATTTAAGAATTGTTTGAGTCAACTCTGACTTGCATTAGAATTTTACCCCAGATAAAGATAAATGTAGTTTTTATAACTAGGCAATTGGAGGAATCCTTCTTAGGTATGGAGAACATTATCTAATGTTCTGCTTCAGAGGGTGAACACTGTATTATGAGGCTTTAAACATAATTTATTTAAATGTTTCAATGTTCTTTTTGTCTCCCTCATGTATTATAGTACTTACTTTCTTAGTTTGGAATATAAAATATTCTGTTGTAAAGAAGCAGCGTACATCTTTCACATAGCCTCCCCTGGCTGTTCCAATAGCTGCCAGATGCTAAAGTGGCTTGGCTGCTGTTGTATTCACCCAGTAAGTCATGTCCAGAGTCAGCTACTCAGGCTGCTTGGAGCTCTACCCGTTTCCCTCAGCTTTACTGGCTGCAGCATATGAAAAAAACCACTTCTGTTGTTACAGAGGCTCCCAAAATACCTCTTATTTCTCTTTCCTCAGCCTGGACAACCAGGTAGAAGCTGGACCTTCTGAAACCTGCTTCATTCCCTGTCTGTCCTAGGATGTAGGGACAAGTGCAGGATTTACAACTAACTGTGTCATAGCCTGAGGGGAGGGAGATGTTCTGTATCCAGAGCCCTTATCTGATCAACATTAGGTTCTAGATGAATGCCAGGATGCAGAGCTAATCAGTTCTTCAGAATCACACAGATCTGACCTCACCAACCATTGACTATGCCACTGTTGCTTGCCTATCCAGCGACAAACCTGTTCGTATCAAGCCAGTCCATATACTGAGGACAGACACAGCAGTGCAACCACTTTCAGAATGCTTCCTGCAGCTTGGAAATTCAAATGGCAAAGTCGATGCCTGCTTGGGTCTAACTCTGCACACTTTGTGATGAGCAGTATATATATTCCCTTAAAACAGAACCCCCAGTGACTGCAGGTGCAAGGACAACTGCTGGTAGGAGCCCACAAGTCTGAAAATAATGCACTGGCAATGCCTGCCTTAGCTGTGCACACTAATATTAAATGGAATCTAGGTCCAAGAGAACAGCCTAGTACTCAGTGGGCTGAGCCCTACCCAGATCCACTGCACAGGCAACAAGCACGGATGACCCCCTGGTACCATGTCTCAACCTGAGCTTTTCATGTTCCCCAGCACTCCCCTTAACTTCTCCTCCAGCACAATTTTACGTTACACCTTTATAGAGATGGAGTCTTACTCGGTTGCCCAGGCTGGAGTACAGTAGCACAAGCATAGCTCACTGCAGCCTCAAACTCCTGGGCTTAAGTAATCCTCCCACCTTAGCTTGCTAAGTAGCTGGGACTACAGGTATGTACCACCACACTGGGCTAATTTTTCTATTTTTTGTAGAGACAGATCTTGCCACATTGCTCAGGCTGGTCTTGAACTCCTGGCCTCAATCGATCCTCCCACCTCCGCCTCCCAGAGTGCTGGGATTACAGGCATGAGCCACCCACCCAGCCTATGTTTCACTTTTTAATTTGAAAAATATGTATAACCACAAACTTACCTCTTTTTTTTCCTGTGGAGAAAATAATCTTACTCTTTTAAAGAAATGAACACTGCTTTGTACATGTTTTTAAAATTCAAGTAAATTTTCCTTCCTTTGCTTTTTATCTTGGCCCTATTTTAATTGTAATTGTGGGAAGAGATAATGAACAAAAGTTTTTCTCAATTCTTTTCTCTAGTTTTGCAGTTAGATAGTTGTAAACACTCTGTGCAATCTTAATCCTCTTGCCACTGAAGTAGGTGCCGTTTTTATCCTGTTTACCTAAGGGGAAACTGAGGCAAGAGAAGTTAAGCAAGGTTACACACAGTAGAGCTTAGAGCCAGGGTTTGAACCTGGTCTGACCATTTTTCTGTGTGTTATCTCCAGTAATATTTGCATATTATACGATTTCTTACTGTTGATGACATTGATAAAGTGTTATACCTTTAAACTTTGTCGAACATCACATTCTTAAATAACTTCTAGAATTTCATATTTGTTATACAAATATAAGGATGCTTCACTGAACGTATCATTTTGAACTATAGAGCTAGACTAGATCTGTTTCTTTCATTGAAAAACAGTCTGTGTGCCTACTAGATACTTCTCAGTGTTGTAGACCCTGGTGCTGTAGCACAACTGACTGAGTTCCTAGCATGGAGTTTCTCTTGGTGAGAGAAGAAATAAGTACAGTCATATGTTGCTTAACAGTGGGGATATGTTCTGAGAACTGTGTCCTTAGGTGATTTGGTCATGTGAACATCATAGAGTGTACTTAGACAAACCTAGATAGTATAGCCTACTGCACACCTAGACTGTACAGTACGGCCCATTGCTCCTAGGCTACAGACTTGTACAGTGTGTTATTGTACTGAATGCTGTGGGCAATTATAACACAGTGGTAAGTATTTGTGTATCTAAACATAGAAAAGGTACAGTAAAAAAAAAGTTGTTATAATCTTATGGGATTGCCATCATACATGTGTATCATCATTGCTCAAAACATCACGCATGACTGTATGTAATAGGCTGAGTAGTACATGCCTTGAAGAATAAAGCAGCACGAGAGGATAAAGAGCAATGTGGAGGTGCTACTTTAAAAGGTGGCCAGAAGGGCCTCAGGTAAGGTGACATTTTAGAATAAGATTTGGAGAGATCTTAGAGATATCTAATTTGACACCCTCATTTTGTGGATCTGGTAAAAAAGGTCTGGACAAATTGTAACTTGTTCATTGTTTTGTTTTAAGAATTCAGGTTCTCTGTTCTTCCTCCTAAAGCTAAACTGCATTTCATTCATATGTAGCATTCATCTTGTGTTAGATATATCTTTATGGACAGTCTAAAAGATGTTTTAATAGTTCAAACATATGCATTTTTAGTAATTGTTTCAAAAATACTTTTGTTTTCTTCCTTTGAAAATGTAGTAAAACTAAGAACAGTGAGTTTATGTGACTTTTTTTTTTTTGCTACCTTCCGACTTTTTTAACTGCTTCTGAGCGATGTGGTCTTGTACTTGATATCTTAATTTTCTTTAGTTTGTAGAAACTAATAATCCCAGAATTGAGTTTATTTTCCTACAGTTCTTTGTGGAGAAAAGAGCATTTGGTGTCTGTCCAATTTGGGAGTTATTAACTGCCAGAAAAATAGGGAAGTATCTATGAACTAGCTCTGGGTTTTTTATGAAGTCAATAAGACTTAAAGTGTCGAGGTATATGGTATCTTTCTGAATTGAGGAATCAGTCTAAGTACATGACATCAGTCTTATTGCTCACAACACTTAAATCACTGCTACGCCTAGGGTGGTAGCGAATCAATAGAAGGAAACTTTTATAATGAGAGCTATTTCCTTTTTTGCTCTATGA
The DNA here is from genome assembly GCA_963575035.1 of Avahi laniger. NCBI lineage: Eukaryota > Metazoa > Chordata > Mammalia > Primates > Indriidae > Avahi > Avahi laniger. The sequence goes on from CAUYSK010057490.1 coordinate 6,771, forward strand.
GGAAGTTAAAAACCACATTTTGTGCTCAGTCATAGGAAATGCAGTGACAGTTACTGTTAGTGTATCTGCTTGATCCTCTGGTTTTCTGTGTTACTGTATACGGTTTTGTGGCAGATCTCTCCAGATCTTTTTTCCAAGGCATACCTGAGTAAATGTGCCAGTGTAAAATGCTAACCTACTTTGAGTGCAGAGACTGAGGCACAGAGTGATGAAGAGATTATTTCATATATTGATATCTCACCAAGTCCTGGCCACTGTGGCAATGCCAGGAGGATGTTGGCCTCTTTTGCCAGCAGAACCGCATCTTTCAGAAAGTCCTCTGGTTTAGAAGTAGCATTTTGTAGCATAAGCCCTATGAAGATGACAACCTGTGATCAGCTTTTTCATATATATCTGTTGTCATTAAGAATTACATTTACCTTTTAGAAAGTCTACACACTGCTAAACATACTCAGCTTTGGGTGATAAAAGTTAATTTTTTTCCCTAACCTCTGGGTAAGGGCAAAAGTTATATGGCTTGGATTTTAGAACCTACATGGAACATGGCTACAGGAAAGTGGCAGAAAAATCTGTATAAAAACTTCTAAAGAAGGCTCTTCAACAGAGGGTAGAAATTGCTTGGCTTCATTGCACTCAATAACTACTTGACTTTTTTTTTTTATCCGAGAAAAGGAAACCTTTATTGCAAGTCAGCTGGTAAGAAGACAGGAAGAAACACTCAAATCTGTCTCCTTGACCAACTTTTAAATCTTCTCTATTTCACAATATTTTGTCTTAAAGAAGTTAGTTTGTTGGAGGCCGAGGCAGGAGCATTGCTTGAGGTCAGGAGTTTGAGACCCGCTGAGCAAGAGTTACTGTCTCTTTACAAAAAACAGAAAAATTAGTGAGGTGTGGGTGAACATGTCTATAGTCCCAGCTAGTTGGGAGGCTGAGGCAGGAGGATCACTCGGGCCCGAGAGTTTGAGTTTGCAGTGAGCTATGATGATGCCACTGCACTGTAGCTGGGGCAACAGAGCGAGACTCTGTCTCAAAAAAAAAAAACCAAAAAACAAAAAAACCAAATAAATTTGTTTGGGCTCATCTGATCTTGCAGACAGAATAAATACACAATTTACTAAAGTAGAATTTTAACACTTTTAACTTAGGATGAATATTTTCCAACATTTTCATTTTGTTATCTGTTTTACTTTTTATGGAAATATGACATACACATAAAATATGTCACAGGTGTTTTCAAGTATATATATAGCTCAAATGAATTTTCATGAACTGAACATGTGTAACAAAAAAGAACCAAAATGGGCTTACGCCTGTAATCTTAGCACTCTGGGAGGCCGAGGCGGGCGGACTGTTTGAGCTCAGAAGTTCGAGGCCGGCCTGAGCAGAAGCGAGACCCCGTCTCTGCTAAAGATAGAGAGAAATTAATCGGACAACTAAAAATATATAGAAAGGATTGGCCAGGCATGGTGGCGCATGCCTGTGGTCCTGGCTGCTCAGGAGGCTGAGGCAGAGGGATTGCTTGAGCCGAGGAGTTTGGGGTTGCTGTGAGCTGGGATGATGCCACGGCACTCACTCTAGCCAGGGCAATGGAGGGAGACTCTGTCTCAAAAAAAAAAAAAAAAAAAGAACCAAAATGAATAACTACCTGTTTTTAAGCTTGCTAATAAAATCTCATTCTATGCTAATCCTAGTTTCATTTGGAAAATATTTTCTCTGGCTTTATATCTAATTCAGGATCCAGCACAATGCAGTGGATTAATTCTCACATGTGCTGGTTTTCTTTCCATAGACACTCAGGAATCCTCTACCAAATGGTCCATCCTCTGCTCAGGACCTGCTCTGTGCATAAAGACCAGTTGACTTCTCTGGCAGCTTTCCCCTGCTGGTGTTTGAGATGTCCTAAATGACTCTGTGTTCCTTCGTCACTAATCATTTCACATCACTGCCTAGGCCTGCTTCAGCATTCCCAGGAGTGTTGATGGTGGTTGACAGTATGTGTGAGTTTATGAGAAAGGTTTTAGCTCTTAACGGTATGTGCCACTTTGAGCATCTTCAATCTAGTTTACAACCCCAGGCTACAAAACTCACCTTTGTGGGTAATGCCTAGTCCCTGTTGGTTACAGTACCCTCCGTCTGGCCAGCACTTGCATTAGCACCACATAATTTGCTTCTGTGCCTCTTTTTCCCTCCTGTGCAGCCAACTCCTTCTCTTGGTTTTGCACATTCTTTACATGTGTTAATATTTGTGTGTGGGTTAATATAGCTCTGATCAGATTACATTCAAGCTTTATTTTAAAAAACTCTTCTGTCTCTTTACGATGGTTTGCAGATCCTTGTTCTAATGGATTAATTACGTGTTTACTTTATAATTTAACTCTCAGTGGGCAGTCTATTTTCAAGTTATTTTATGATAACTTACACAGCACAGGTACTGAAGAATATTTTATTAGAATAAATGAAGCATATAAATTCTTCAGAGAATTTTTCCTGTTAGTACATTCTAAAAGAAATTTACCACTTGGGACCATATGTTGATGAAAACAAAAGGCACTAGAGGTTGCTACCATGTGGCAGCCACCTAGCCTTCCGGTAGTTCCTCCAGCCACAGTAATTCTGCTTCTCTTCCCAGGTTCCCCTACCCGTAGGACTAGAATTGTCAATAAATATCTGGCATTTGATTTCCAAGTTCTAGCCCATGCACAGGAAAAGCCCACTCGTCCTTATTCTCGAGTAGCTCAGCATGCCATCTCTTATAACTAGAGCAAGGTGGTCAGGTGGTGAATGCAACCCAGAAGCTGTTGACTTCTTTATAAATGGGCCATGGGTTTGCTGTTTACAAGCTTTCAGTTAGTTTTCACTTATAGACATGAGTGTGTGACAAATCCATGCTGCTTTTTAGTGCCACCTTCTCTCCTCCCTTGGAAATAATGACTGTTGTCTTATTTGACTGCAAAAGAAGCAGTGATAAGAGAACATCCCTGTTCCCCCACCATCTTAGCCATCAGCCTGCCTGCAGCTGGACTGGGAGATTTTGTCTTCTACCCTGTTGCAGTGAATGAGTGGCCTGTGCTTCGACCTAGCACAGCTCTCTCCTTGTGCACTGGCTTTTCTCCCTCTTGTCTTTCACCAGCATACCTATGGTCGTAATAGCTACCATCTTGAAAAAACAAGCAACAAAGACAGGACCACATGTCCTTCCAGCTACTGCCCTTTCTGCTTCCTTTTACAGCAGAATTTCTCAAAGGAGATGTTTATATGCACCGTCTCCACTGCTCTACTCTCTCTTCAATTTTCTACAGTCAGCTTTTGTCCTGGTCACTGCACCAAAACTCTTCTTAAGGTCAGCCGTGTGTGAAGTCTAGGAGGAGAGGAAAGAAGTTAGAAGACATTGCTATACCTGAAATGTTCATTACCAGGACCCAGCATTGGCAGAATGAGTTGTGACAAATGTACCATGTTCTTTACTGATGTGGGATGTCCCAGCTTTCCTAGGTCTTTATTTTGTGACCTTAAACACATTCATTAACATGAGCTTATTTGTCCACTGGGCACGATGTATGTTCCAACTACTTTAGAGGGTAGAGAACCAAAAGAAATACTGTTTTGAAAGTTCTAAAGTACTGTAAAGAACAAAATAAACTTATGTAGACAGAAGAAATTTACAGAAAAACCACAATTTTAGCCTATTATTTTTATACTAACATTTAACAGTCATTTTCTGTGAACCAGACTTTATGTCCTTTATTCTTTGCAAGAGCCCTATACAGGTATATTGTGATGGTCATTCCTGTTTAACAGGTGACGGTACTGAGGGTAAGCCATGCTAAGGACACACCCAAGGGCAAACAGCCAGTGAAACATCTGGTCTGATTTAGTCTGACTCCACAGCCCATCTCCTGAACCACTATAGCATTGTCTCCAAACTGGTGAGATTGGAAGTCAGGGAGAGAGCAGAATTAAATGTAAGACCTAGTTCTTTGAAAATACTGGTAAAGTTTAGACAATTATCTAGCATGCTTAATCAAGAAAAATGAGAAAAAACAAATACTTTAGGAATAAGCAAGTATAATAAAATATGAAAATCATGATAATTATGTAATTATGTTGGCTTTATGGCCAACATTTGAAATAAATGGAAAGTTCTTTTAAAAAAAGTAAATTACCAAGTGGATTCTCCTACTATCTGTTAAATACCTTGCCCCCACCAGTGTCAGCTCTTTTCTTCTCTTTAAATGTAAGCTTCTTAAGCTATCTTGGAGATCTTACCTACATTCCCAGCTTAATTCCACTGTAAGTTAATGATTATCGAATGCACATCTGTAGCTTTTACCTTTGTCTGTAATTCCCTGACAGAGTGCCAGGATAGCTTCCAGTTTAACTTCTCCTAAGCACTTGACTTAAACCCAAAGTTAGCTCTTTAGTTCCCTCTGAAACCATTCATCCTCTTAAACTCCCTGTTTCTATTCAGGGCACCACTTTCCTAGTTGCACAAACCGAAAACCTGTGTCTTTTCCCTCTTCCCATGCCTAATTTTTCCTCACAGCCCTGTCCTTTGTACTTCCTTTATCTGTTAAGATTGTGACCCTCCATTTCAGTGCCAGGGCCTCTACCTGTGTTCAGATTTTGCTCGTTTTTAACTTGCCTCCCACCTGGCCTCCCTGCTCTGTTCTCCTCTTCTCAGACACCTGTCACTGATGCCTCGGAATTCCTGCTTAAACCTACCCTGCCTTCTTAGTTTGATGCTAATAAGGAAGGGAGTAAATGAACCAGATAATAATTTTGAGAAGCGAGAAGAGGAAATAAGGGAAATTAGAAGGACTAAATAGAGCAAAGCCAGCATAAATGAATTAGAAATAGAGCAGCGATGGAACTGATAAATAGACCCAAGAGTTGGTGCTTTAAAAAAAAGAATAAATGAAAAGTTCTGGAGGTCTGTTTCACATCACTGTGAATGTACTTAACACTACTGAACCGTACACCTAAAAATGGCTAAGATGGTAAATTTTATGTGATACAGTTTTTACCACAATTAAAAAAAATACAGAAAAACAAATTCTTAAGTCATTAAAAAAGTAATAAAATCGATTTGCCTGATAAGGCTAACACATAAAGAAGAGAGAAGAGCAAATGTGTATTATGAATGGGGAATGTGTGCAGAGCTGTAGAGGCCAATAGGATTAAGAGACAATTGTGTAGAAATCTCTGCCAATAGGTTAAAATGTGAAGCAATGAAGAAATGGCCAGAGATGCAGGAGTTCAAGGCTGCAGTAAGCTATTATCTCACCACTGCACTCCAGCCTGAGTGACACAGCAAGACCCTGCCTCTGAAAGGAAAAAAAAAATGCGGATTCTAATAAGAGCTCTATACTGCTTAGACAAATTTACTTCTGAGCCTTAAATTCAGTGGCTCAAGCAAATTTCCTTTACACTTTAGACAGCTTGAGGATTAAATGACTATGTGTGTAGAGAACATAGTACAGTATGACACAAAATATGGCCACTGTGTTTACTTTCTGTGTGCAATATGGGTTTCCTTATACATGAGGAAAAAAAGTCATTTTAAGTGTCCTTCTAAGCCTATAGTCCTGAACTACACAGGACAATTAGTTAAGGTGCTGCCCTGCTAGCCATCAGCCTTCACTATGACACAGGATATTTCTCTGGTTAGCTCTGCTCAGGTCCTTGCGTTCTGGCCCTTCCTCGCAAATACTGCAAGTGTGGTTAAAACCAAGAGGATACGTAATGCTCCGTAAGCCAACATGACACCTGCAGTCTAAATCCTGGATATACAGTCTGGTCAGGCCGCCTTGTGTCTTTGTAAAAGACTTTATTAAAGGTCTTTACAGGGCAACATCCAGACTCCGGACACAGCTGCCAAGGAGACCCTTACATGCTGTGGGGATGAGATGGGGCTTGGCAGGCAGCTCTGGCTTCTCACCCTTCCATTCGGAGATGGGCGTGGTGGGCAGTATCTCATTTTTGGGTTCCACGCCACTCACATGTTCAGGCAGGGGTTTCTTAGGGCCAGTCTCACTGAGAGGGTCCCAGGGCAGCATGATCTTCACTTTGATGCCAGCGCACCCTGTCTGAGCAGCATGTGGCCCATGGCAGTATCAACACAGTAGTTAACAGAGTCCCCTCTGTGGATCATCAGGCCATCCACAAACTTCATGGATTTAATCCTCTGTCCTTGGAGTTTCCCAGGTGCTCCACACAGCAAGCCCTCAGAGGAATTTGTAATGTGGAGATTCTGCCGGGGTGATGGCACGCAGACCTCCCGTGGCCACCTTTTCAGTGGAAAGCTCTACACCGGGAAGCCAAACCTCCTCTGAACTACAGCGATCAATCCCCGAATCCGCTGGCCTTTCTCACCAAGAACATTTTGTGTTCTAGTAGCTAAGATAATGATTTCTGTCCTGCCTGGTATAGCTCAGACCTCAACTTCAGCCAGCTCCTGAGAGAGAAACTCATTCAGTTCAGCTTTGAAGATGCCATCAGTGACCAATGTCCTCTTCTTGGAGATCTGCACTGCCATCCTGCCACCGTGTGCTGCCGAAAATAAATAAAAACTGCTGAAAGACCTGACTGGTTTTTTGAGGAGCTGTTTTCCATCATGAGTATACCATTTCACATTCCCACCAGCACTGCACAAGGGTCCCAGTTTCTCCACATCCTGGCTAACACTTGTTGTTTTCTGGGTTTTTGGTTATAGTTATCCTAGTGGATGTGAAGAGGTACCTCATGGTGGTTTGATTTGCATTTCCCTAATTAGAACTGATGAGCATCTTTTCATGTGCTCAGTGACCATTTGTATATCTTCTTTGGAGAACTGCCTATTCAAGTCTTTGCCTGTTTTTTAAATTGGGATGTCTTTTTCTTTGTTGGTTATAAGAGTTATTTATTTATTTTGTATACTAGATGCATAGTGCATTTTCTTTTAATATTAGGTCTTCCTGGCTTGGCATTATTCTTTTGTGATTTTTTTTTTTTGAACTTGTGGTGAGTGCCTCCACATAGGAGATGTCTAACTAAAGGAGCTCAACGATGTTATTAATTTCACATGTGCAATGAGACGAGTGTTGAACTAGTACTGTTTCTGCCCTGTTGCCTTCAGATAGTTGCAACCTATTAAAACTTAATTTTAACACCCGCAGAGCTGCCTGGCTTTGCTCATTTCCAGAATGGTGGTGAGGACAGTCCCTAATGGGTGTGTGAGATACTTGCACACTGTAAAACATCACGCAATCGTAAAGGTAGAAGAGAGATTCCCACTTTTAATGTTTTTTACACTTGTTCTAATTTTGTGGATTCTTAAAATTCCAATTTGTAGTTAAGCACCTAAGAGCATAAATTTAAGGTGAAGAGAATAACAAAGAACATTTGCCTTTCAGAGTCATCCTTCTTGAACTTCCACGACTCAGACTGCGAACCCAAAGGATCACCACCCTGTGACTCCTTGCTTTCCCTCAACACTGAAAAGATCCTGGTACGCGGCTTCTCTCCGTGCTTTCTGTTTCTGTGACCCGAAGCACACGATACTAGTTCCAGAAGGTGGAGGTCGCCTGTGGTTATCAACTAGAAGTTGGGTCCTGTTGGTTCTATGTACATATAGAGACAGGTCATCTGGGATTTAGTCACATTGAATTTTTATGACTTATGAGTTAGATGGTTGATCATTCTGGACCTAGGACTTTGTTTTTTTTTTTTTTTTTTTTGTTAGAGTCTCAATCTGTTGCTTGGGCTAGAGTACTGTGGCATCAGCCTAGCTTACAGCAACCTCAAACTCCTGGGCTCAACTCCTGCCTCAGCCTCCCAGGTAGCTGGGACTACAGGCACGCACCACTGTGCCCAGCTAATTTTTTTTTCTATTTTTAGTTGTTTGGGTAATTTCTTTCTATTTATAATAGAGATGGGGTCTCGCTTTTGCTCAGGCTGGTCTTAAACTCCTGATCTCAGGCAATCCTCCCACCTCGGCCTCCCAGAGTGCTAGAATTACAGGCGTGAGCCACTGTGCCCGGCCTGGACCTAGGACTTTTAAGTTCCAAGGAACAAAGGGGAGATCATGACTGAACCTTATTTCTAGGAGCCTTGCGTATTTGTAGGTATAGTGGAATCTTATTTTTTCAGCCTTTGCCTGTGTGGATATCTTTTATATCTATTTTTTTTATCACTGCCAGCTAAACTGTACAGGGGACATCTGCATTTCAGGGATGAATACCTGGTATTAGGTAATGTTTGCGTTTGCCTATCCATGTTAGCATGTATCCTCCAACCTGGCTACCTCAAGGTGGGTCTTCCTTTTGTTCATACTTAACTCTGTGAAACTGGGTTGTTCTTTCAGTACCCAAGTTTAACATATTTTTTCTCCAGGCCTCTTCCTTCCACATCACATAGATATTATATGCTTCTTTTGTTTAAAATTTTCCTTTGGGATACTGTTTCTTTTCCAAACAAAGCTTTGCCGTTTCATGCCAGAACTACTGAATCTAGATAGAAATTACAAACTAGATTCTGCAATTATAGAGGCAGTAGAAGAAGAAAAAAAAATTACAAAGCAGAGAACAATCAGCTGCTTTTACCTAAAGTCAACTTGATATATGGAAAATCTTTTGGTTTAGACTTGTCCAAAACCAGAATGGGCTATCTTGTAAAGTAGTGAGTTGACCATCACTGAAATTAAATAATCCTGCCTTGTGTAGGTAGTGAGATTCTTAGAGTTATGAGGGTCCTTCTTACTGATAGTAGTTCAGATATTTTCTAGTTGTATTTCCAGTTTAAGATAGTGCTAGCTTGTGGGAGAAAGCTCATCAGTTTTGGCCTTTCATTTTCTCTAGATTGAAATATGGTAGTTAGACAATTCATTTATTTATCCATTCTCCAGTTATTTATTTTGCACCTATTATGTGCCAGGCATCGTGCTAGGTAAGTACTGGGCATACAACAGGATCCCTTGGTCCCTGCCCTGTGACTCATACAGTCACCAACCAAATAAAATAATTATGCAAATAAACATAAAAATGCAATTGTGCACATCACATGAAGGAAACGCAAAGGGTCAGCATAATCTCCCTTAAATTAGGGGTATCAGGCTTCAGGAATTGAAATGTAAGCAAGAATGACAAGAATGGGTTGAAATTAGTCTGCTAGTGATGTTGAGCTGTGTTGGTTAAACTTACTTGATCATAGCTTCTCACCTCTGTCCAGAGAAGATAGCTATAGATACATTAGAAATGGGAAAGATTCTTTTTTGTCAAGAATTTGATTGATTCATACTGTACTTTTCCTGCCCACTTTCTAATATCATACAAACAACTTAAAATCAGATGTATTCATCCGTATTCTCTTGATGTTGCTTGGTAAATGGTTTCATTTCTGTTCTCTTCCCCATATCTTTTTGTACAAAGATTTAGCAAATGGTAGACTCTCATCAAATACCGTATGAAATAATAAGGCACTGCAACTAATAAAAGCAATATTTATCGACTCTTTTTCTTGACTCTAAGCAATTTTGTTGCAGCTTTATTGAGGTATAATTGGCAAATAAAAATTGTATATATTTACAGCATACAATGTGATGATATAATTATATGTATACACTGTGAAATGATTACCACAATCAAGCTATCTAAGCAGTTTATTATGCAGAAAAATCTTTTGCATCCGTGTGCTTCTCTGTAACCATTTGTTAAAGAGACAGGGCATGTTCTGGTCACACCCAGCTGTATACTGGCAGTGACACCCTCATGCGTTGTTAAATTTTCCACGCCTTTGAGGAAGCCTTACCAGGTGCCCATGCGAGGAAGCTTCCAGCTAAGAAGCAAAATAAGAAGTAGCTAATAAGAGTTTTTCCCTTGTCATCAAGGTTTTACTGAAAGACATAATGTATAAAACATTCCCGTGAGAGTGGGATTTTCTTGCTTCCATTTAAATCAAATAGAGCCTTAAATTTTAAAAATACAAGTTTTTAATACAAGTTTTCCTTCATTTGTGATAAGCTAAAATGTATGTTTGGTTCTTTTTTATTTTTTTTCCAGAGTCAGGCCAAGTCTATTGCAGAACAAAAGAGATTCCCGTTTGCTACTGATAATGACAGCACAAATGAAGAGTTAGGTAAGACTTGACTCTGGGAACATTCCTGTAATAGTTGCCTAGGGTTTATGATTAGATGCAGAACAGGAAGGCAGAGGTAGGAAGAACATGGAGACTGGCTCTGCCAATCCTAGCTGTTTGATCTCAGCCCTTCTGAGCTGCCATGCATTATATGTCATTTGAAAAAAGTTTTGGATGGAGTGATCAATAAGAACTATTCCAGCCCTGTGTTTATGTGGAAAGTAATAATTATGGTAATGAGTTTTTATGAGTTATTTCCATTCATTAAAAGCTTGTGTGCCGTCATCAAATGTGGGCAATAAAGAAGTGAAAGCAGAAGAGAACACCTGCTTAACCTGTGCAGTGAAATAGCGAGGTTTAAGTTTGTTCTACTCATGAGGTCAGTCAGTTATTTTCCAGTCTAAGAAGGTGGGTGTACAAAGATCAAATTCGTTCAGATCTGCACACGAGTCCTGTGTTCATGGCACATTTTAAAATAGGCTAGTTTCAGCAGTGTCAGAGTGCTCTGCGTGTCCCTCTCTTGGTGTAAGAAGGAGTGGAAACAAAATTGAAGGCAGGGTTGAGCAGTGCAGCTGGACAGACTTCGCAGAACCACGTGTTCCGTGTGGGGCCAGTCGCCCGAGGGGCCTGAAGGAATTTTTTTCTATCTGATTCACACAAAATCATTTTATCTTTACTATGGCCATATGCATTTTATATTAAACCTAAGCATTTGTATTGGCTTCTTTCCCCTGTTAGTGCAGATAATTGAGAGCTGACTGGAAGGTACTAATCCTTTTATGGTGATAATTTTTGAGGAGGCTTTGGAAATTACCCTTCAAGACATCAACTTTGGTGTTTTCTGAAGTGTTTGGATTCTGTTCAGCCTGGTATTCATTTATTAAATAACGAATTAGGGACCTGATTTGTGCAGGCCTGTTCTATCCTCCAAGAATAATCCCAATATACTGTGGGGTAGTGTAGGCCCTGAGCCGGCTTAGGATCTTTGGTACCACGGGGTATTTTTTCTTGGAAAAATGACTTCTGTCAACATATACATTGCTAAGATATGTAGAGGTGCTTGTTAGTAGAGATTTCTGAGAGAATTCCATCTCTACCAGTTTTTCCTTTATGTCTTTGGACTCTCACAACAAAATTTAGTTACCAATAGTTATTTATATTTGTATAAGATTTGAATTAGGATGGTTTTTTAATGGGTACCTTTGGATTTTGCTCACAAAAATGTTGACTTTTAGATGGAAAGATTGGAGAACATCATTTGATTTTATCTGAGTGGAATTCAATAGCCTAGCTGTGGACAATTTAAATATGTTCCTAAAGTACAAAATTTATCCCCTGAAATTATATTTGTTTTTATGGCTCACTTATTCATTTGTTCATTCAACAGATATTTACTGATTGGGGGAAGATAGGTAGGAAATCTAAAAATTTAGATCTGAAAGGAATCTTTAAGAAAATTTTCTACAGGCTTGTTAAGCAAGACCCAGAGAGTTAACGAGAAGTGGTAATCACATGGCCGGGAGTGGCAGAGCCAGAATCCAAGCCCAGATCTAGGCTTTCCAATAGAGCATCATCTTCCTGCATTCAAAAAAGTACACATTTATGTTTCCGTCCCTGTTCATCTGAACCATTAAGGAGTTCCAACCATTTTGCAGTCCAGCCCAATGCACAGTGGTTTCGGTGTGGCCTTCATTTGTTTCAGTGTAATGGGCTGGCTGGGAGGGTGGGCTCCGGAGCCAGCCAGCCTGGTTCCTTTGTCTCAGTGCTTGTGGTCTTGGACAGCTTGTTTTACTGCTTTATGCTTCATTTCCTTGTCTGCAAAATGGGGTTAATAATTGCACCTACCTCACCGCAGGTGAGGACTAAATGGGTTAATACCCATAAAGGGGATTCCTGTACCTGGCACATATTAAGAGTTCAATGCATATAATTACTATTATTATTGTTGTTTGTATTGCTAATACCACTGGCCTCCCACCCCACAAAACGTCTCTGGTTACCTGGAAGTTAGCTGTTCGGATGGTATCCATTCTTACTGTTCTGAACGTGAGTTTGGCCTTAATTTATCTTTTCAAAGAAACTAGGGTAAAAACAGCCCTCTTTTTATTTCAGGGAATTCCCCAAAACCTTTTGTGATGCTCAATTGTTTTGAACTTTATTTTTCTCAGGTAATTTATAAAGATATTCCAAATGTCTTTCCACATTTATGTTTCTACTGAATTTAATGTTTGTACTGCTTTTAACTTTCCATAAATAAAAGCTCTTAATGACAGTAAAATTGTTAGTTGCCCATATTCTTGAACACCTATTAGGCCCTAGAATTAGAGTGGATTACAATAAAGCTTTTTTGCAAAGAAATGTGATCAAAATAGTCACATGCTGAGTGAGAAATAAAATGTTTTTCAGGGATCTTGGGGAGTTGAGTGGTGAGGGCAAATATTATAGATGGATGTGTAATCTAGAATATTCAAATTTATTGTTTTTTGGATGGGTAGGAAAGTTTAGTCAGAATCTTGCTGTGTTTTAAGAGATTGTCATGGCTCTAATTTCAAAGTAACACTTTCCTAAACAATTTGATCAAACACTATTCATCTTTAGTGTATATTTTGAGTAGTGTTTTGACTATGTTTTTGAATAGAAGAAGGAAAAAGACTTGTTGCATTGTAGGGATATGAATTACCCAGTTAAGCATTATATTAATAAATTCGAGCTCCTGTTTTTGCTCTTACTAGGTAATTGGCAGTAAATTCAGCACTCCCAGGAAATGAGATTTGCGATGCTATTTGGACATTTCTCATAATGTTCGCAGTAAAACCACATTACCATGTTGTGTGGATATTATTCAGGCTTATTACTAGCTCTTTTGATATTCAGTTTATAGCTAGGAGACATTGTAAAGGTTATTTGGGCTTTGAAAGTGAGTGATGGGCTTAGAAAAAGATAAGTACTTCTTGTAAGTATACATTTTATAGATAACTGTAATAATTTAAATCTAGATGGAACAGGAGGACTGATTAGCAAGTGCTGAGTGGTAAAAGCAAAATTCAATGACATCTTGTTAACTTCTGGGTTTTCTGTAACTACTTCCAGTCCTTGGAGCTGCCTTTTGAGATTTAGCAAGGAATTTAGCTATTGATTCTAGTCTGAGCTCCTTTATTCTTTCCTTTAATATTTTTCTGTTTCATTTCATAGCTATTGCTTATGTGTTGATTGGCAGTGGTCTCTATGATGAAGCGATAAGGCATTTTTCAACAATGCTTCAGGTAATTTTTCTTCTTAATTATTTGATTTCAAGTTTATAGTCATGACAAAAATATGGACTCATGCATAGCTAAAGTGCTGCAGTGAAACGTCTATTTTAAGATTATGCAAGAAAGTGAAAGAAATTGGTATCGACTGAGCACTTTCTTGGTGCCAGGCCTTGTGACATGCTTTCATTTCTTGTTTGCAATATTACTTCATTTTAAATGAGGAAAGGAAATGTGATGAGGTCAAGCAATTTGCTCATGGTCTTCCAACCATGAGACAGCAGAGATGGGATTCAAATGCGAACTTAAAACAGACATTAGCTTCAGTTCACTTTCCCCTCTACCACGGTATCTCTCGTGAGATGTGGACACTGGAAACTCTTGAAATTCCAACTCGTTTCTACACAAGAGTTGATCTGCATGATTAATTTCCACTCATGGTTTTATTTCTCACCTTAAAGTATAATTATTAGACTCCTCAATGGAAGTATTGGGCCTTTATTGATTGGCAGCTGCGTTTAAGTCTAGTTGAGATAAAATGTGTAAATATATATGTATAAGACTTGCAAAGGAGACCTGTAGCTGCCCACATCATCGGCGTTATATCTTGTAATTTATTTAACTGTACTCACTGTAGGTGCTTAGCCATTTATTAATTCTTGATGTGTCTGTTCAGTAATGTACGGTGAGTGAAGAAGTCATGAATTTTAGAGTTAGAGTTAGAGATATGCAAGTTCTAATCCACTGTGCTTCTTGCTAGCAAGTCATTTAATCTCCTGAGTTGCAGGGATAATGACCACCTCCCAAAAAATTCTTTTTCAGTTTAAATGAAATATCCTATTAAGGTATTTAGTACCCAGTGCCTGGCACATAGTAAGTGCTCAATAAATTGTAGCTACTCAAAGTACCATTCTGGTATAGTCATCTGTGTTAATCATAGTAAGAGCCAACAGATATCTTATAATTCAGCAGGTAGACTTAATTTCAAATTATTAATTTTGAAATTTTAGCTCTGCTTTTGTTTTCTCTTTTTAAAAATAGGATTATTATATTGATAATTCTATCTTCATTCTCAAAAAAACGTGATGAGATATTTTTAGTTATTACTTTGAGATCCTTAGATCCAAGTAGCTGTGTGTTTAGATGGTCATATGGAATATTATTCTTCAGCTGAATTTAAAATACGAAGGTTAGATTATAAATAGTTTTTAAAATCGCCTTTCTGTTTAGCGTTGCAATATTATAAAAGGTGAGCAAGCACTTTTACACAGTTAACATTTGACCCTGGTTTGAAAGGGATACATTTATAGGAGCAAATATCAGGTAATTTGTGGTAACCAACAACAGAAAACAATAGGCATTGGTGATGTATTATCATTTTACTTAACTTTTTGAAAGTATTATTACCACTGTAATTGAAGGCAATATTACAATGTTAAAGAAAAAATTTTAAATGATAAAAATTTCCTAGTTCTGCCACTCTAATATTATTTAAATTCTTTGTTTACCTTTTCAAAGTATGCATTTGTGTTTTATTATCTGAATATATGTACTATTTTGTATTACTTTTTCACTTAATTTTATAGTGTAAATGTTTTTCAGTATTTCTCCACAATCTTAAGATTTTAATGGCTCTATAATATGCCTTTGTGTTGTCCATTTATTATAGTTGTAAAACATTTTTCTCTTGTAATAATGTTCGGAAAGTAGATCAGCATTTTTCTCTGTGCAGAGGAAAGACAGTAATGTATTGAAATCTGATGCGGCACTTTCATCAATCTGTGATATGATGGGTTGCTTTCAACTGGGAAATTTTTCTTTGAGCATGTGTGGATTATAAGGTCACACTGCACTTCTATTGATGGGCAGGAGTGGAGGAGTGGAAAGTTCAGATGCAGAAGAAAGAAATGGATGATCATTTATAACATTTTTATGCAGCAGCAAGAGTACCCTCGGCTTTCCTGCTGGTGCTTTTCTTGGTGACTTCTCTCTCCTTACTCTTCATCTCAGTGCTTTCCGGCTTTTTCCATGTCACAGCACATGTAGAAAATCTTATGTGCATGGCACATGGGTAAGCAGGAACAGATTTGAAGGCATCCAATAGGACTTGGTGAAAATTGGTCACATTTTCCTTTTATTATGTGATCATGATAAGAAATAGAAAATACCAAGATTCGATATTAAATGCTAAAATTATTTTCAAAAATTTTAATAAGAAACATGATCCCACTTTTCTGGGCAAAACTTTTCTTTATGTTTGAAATTGATGCATATACTTCCTGCTTGAATTTTCTCTTAATGTCTTCAAATTCTTGAAAGCCAATGTCATGAAGACACTGTACAAGTAGGTGGTAGCAAAAGTCCAAAGAATAGTTCTTGTTTCTTCTCCACTTGTCCAGAACTCCTTTTCTCACCAAGAATCATAATTTGCATAAATCAGTCTCTTTAAATTATATTTAAAAGTATGATCATTCTTTAAATCTAACTGTACTTCCTTTTCTTTTATTGGCAAATGTATTGATAAAATTTCTTGCTGTAATGCAGTTGATTTTTACCCCAGCAATACTTTTTCATATCCAGTATTTCAGAAGAGTGATGAAGCTTTTTTCTTCAGTCATATGGGGATGTCGCTCTACTACTTTTCATTCTTCAAGTTATAACTGAACTAAATATCGCTAGGGAATTGTTTTTTTCTATGCATGTTAATATATCTTTACCTGTTCCTTGCAGGACCTTCCAGCTGTACAAAAACTCTGATTTTAAGCCAGGAAATGTCCTTTAACAAATCTACGAAGTGATAACCATTCACACGTAGACCTTTTGCTTTTCTTGATCTCATTAATTCTTGACAAAACTTTTCTTTTAGTCCATGAGCTCCAGTATGAAGCAGCAAAGCATGGAATCTGATTCCATCCATAGAAAACTGATAACAAATGGGGCCACGGGGGCTTGGATTTTATTAGAATCACTATTTTGATAAGATCATTTAATGTGAAATTCAGATCTACATATAAGGGCAACTTAAATTCCAGAATGAACTTTTGATGTAAAGCTTTTATACCTTCGTGTTCTCTTAGCAGTACCATGAGTTTACAAACCTATGGGCTATTTCCGTAATCCTAGCTGTTTCAAAGTGTTCATGCGGATGCTTATCCTCAGCATCTTGTTGGGTGTGTCTATGAAGTGGAAAACCGCTCCTCAAGCATCAGGGTTTCTAACTGAGCACAATTATAAGGGTTAATAGATGTCAGTCTGCATCTGAAAACTCTTGAATTCTAGAGCTTACAAATTAGTGCTGTCTGTATATCAATGTTCTGCAGTCACTTACACATGTGAGTGCATCAGTAATAAGGTTCTTGAAAAGCAGAACCTTTTCTTTATTTCTTTGTTTCTTTGGTGCCCATGCAGGGCTGTGTGTAACATAAGTGCTTCAGTAATTTTATGAGGCAATTTCGTCTTTGCTGTTAATTGTGTGACACTGAGCTCATCTAATTCTGGTGGAACTGAATTTATGAAAGAACATTGTTTCTTATTTTGCATAATTTACATAAGCAGACAAAATTGAAAACATTCCTCTGCATGTAGTTTTTGAAGCATTCTTTATGTAAATCTGTGTGTCTGTCACTTGAGCTAAATTTAATCCTCATTACATTGCTTTTTTGACTTGTTTTTGGATCCAGTGACTTTCCAGTTTTAATCAAAAAGCCAGCTTAATGGTGGAAAAATAAATATCTATAAAACTTAAAGTCACTGTGTAAGTAATAAAATGAAGATAATATATTAGACTTTTTTAGAGAATTGAGACATCTGAGTGGACATAACTCCATTAAGGCAACTGTCTCATTATACTGTGATTTTGCAGTTGCATAAAGTAAATAAAATTGGAAGATTGGAATATGAATTTTTATTTAACTCATTTAAAATTCTAAAACTTCATGAAATATAAATTTTGTAAAAACACTTCAAAAAATTCATATTCTGAGCCTCATTTTTTTAGAAGTAAACATTGGTGTTTGAAAAGAATAATTATGATATTTTATAGAGAAAAGTTTTGACTTGTTAACATCCGAAGCTATTGATATGTAAGATAATTAAATAAAGTACCAATTTTTAAAAGTAATAAAATTTGTTATTGAAACTTAGAAAACTTAACACTAGACCATAAATATAATAAACAGCCACAGTAATTACACCTACTTCTATGCTGTTAGAAAAAAATTCTAAAAAGAGTAAATTGAATAGAGAAAACCTAGATATTCGCAGATGTGCACCACAACCAGTGAGTGCTGTAGCAATGAGGAGACCACAGGATGATTCCAGGGAGGCCTGTGCAAAGGCTCCAGGTCAGGCACACATCAACTCCCGGAGCCGTGATGGTGATGCCTGAATTTAGGAAGGTGTCAGTGTTCAAATATTTCAGCTGTAATCCACTTTTGAGTAGCTGGGTTTTTTGTTTCTTTTTTAAGGTTTAAAATTTTTGTTGATATAAAAATGTTCCAGCCTCAAGAGCTGGTGGTACGCCACAAGCCATTCCCCACGTTGCATCTGTCGTAAAGCTTTGCCTTCCTGTTACCCTGGATCTGGCCCTTGTTTTACATTGACCATGTGCCGCTATTTCTGGCCATGGCATCCTGCCTGCCTCCTCTTTGAGAAAGAACAGGTTTAGCAGAGCTACCTTTGATCCGATAGCCTTTAAGATTCAATAAGGTTTTCCTAGCTGCCTAATATACAGTGGTCAATGTTTGCTGCTAAGTAACTGCCGTGTATTAAGACTTACGTGCCAGGCCTGGGCCAGGAGCCACAGACGCAAAGATGAAAAGACACGCCCTCAAAGACATTGTGCGCTAATGTAGTGATAAGCGTGCAGATGCAGAACAGTGATCTAGTAAGAGAGTCACTTCCATGGAGCTATATCCGCTTGGATGTCTGAAAGGCCTCTTCAACTCAACGAGTTTCACCCTCATGCTCTCCCCTGATCCCTGCACACCCGCCCACCTGAGTCACATTCCAGTGTTGTCCGCTCAACCAATGGCATCACCTTCCACATGCTCCGCATGTCTGCTGCTTACTTTATCACTGAGCTCTGTGTATCTCCTGAATGTCTCCTGAGCCCATCTGCTGCTCTCCTGCTTTGCTCAGATACGCCCAAGGTGCTATCATGCGCCAGATGACCAATGCGCTTGTCCTTTCCTGGCTCCTCTCCTCACACCCATCCCACATGCGTACCATACACACTGTGTACCTTAAATGCACAAGTCCTTCATCAGGCCCCTCCTTACCTCTCCAGCTTCATCTTGGAACAGGTGATATGTTCCTGCCTCCCTTGGGGCCCTTGCACAGCCTGCTCTCCCTGCCTGGACCAGCAACTCAGATTCTTGCCCTCCCCTCTTTCCTTCCTGCTGATCTCAGCCCAGCTATCTCTTCCTTAGGGAATACTTTCTTTGTCTATATCTTTATGCATTTTCTGAAAGTACCACTCACTACTCTAGCACTTATTGAAGATGTAGCTTTACATTTATATTTGTGATACTTTGATTGTGCTCCAGAAATGCAAAGATCTTGCCATCTGTTTTGGTGTTTGCTTGCTTGTTCCTAGCACATAGCAGGAATAGAATAGCTTTGTGTGATATTCCTGGCACGTGAAACCTGATGTGGCTAACGGTAGGCCCTGAGTAAATGTTTGTTGAATGACTGACTAACATCCATACAATGTACAGTGGGAACAAAGGAAAAGGATCATATTTATTTTCCAAAGGAATCTGGAAGGAGTCAGAGAAAAGGTGGTGTTTGAGCTGAGACTTAAAGAATAGAAGGGATTTCTTGGGCACAGAGGCAATGGGTGGGTGTTTCAGAGGCAATAGCATTTGCAAATGCACTGAGGTTGGGGGAGCATTGTGTAGGGAATTATTTAATAGTTCTGATTTCTAGAGTATGACATGTGAATGGGGGAGAGCAAGGAGATGAGGCTGAAACAGTAAGGCAGGAAAATAATCAGTATTTTCTGCAAAGGCATTTAGATGTTATCAAATTGTGGGGTACCACTCTTTCATAGATCCTGAAATTAATTGGTGAGTCAAGACTAGCACTTTTTAAAAAATGAAATATATTGGATTAGAAAATGCCAGATTACATTGTGCATAATAAGGCTAGGTATGACTAAGTGAAACTTTTTTTTGATATATGTGTGTATGTTATACACATGTGCATGTGTGTACTGGGTTGCAATGTAAAACGTATTTCAGTGGTTGGTTTGGAGTTAAAAAAAAAGTTTGAATGTCACTGAGCAAGGTGTTGGGGAGCCATTGAATAATTTCAGTCCAGGGGGGTGACATAATCAGATTCCAGTGTTAAAAAGGTAATTCTTGGTGTGTGTCTGGAAAATGGATCAGAAGAAGCAGGGAAACAGGTAAGGTGGTCGCAGTAGCGTTGGTATGAAAGGAAGGCTTAAAATAGGGCAGTGGCCAGTGGAACAGGCGGGACGACACCAATCTGTGACGGAGGTGAGATGGCTGGGGTTCCATGAGGCTGTGTTAGTGAGGGAGGTGAGGACGTCCAGAGCGCCAGCCCTGGCTGCAGGTTTACGGGATGCCAGTCACATCAATAGACTAACTGTTTGCACCTTTTTCTGATTCACCTCTTGGTCATGCGGAATAAACTTTTTTCTTAGGGGAAAAGCTGCTTGAAGTGCATATTTTAAAGTGAAACAAATCTGAGCATAGGTTTTTATTAATAATCCCTGGAGATGCCATGCCAAAGGATGAGCATGGTGGGCTCCTGTCTCTAGCCCCAGCCTGGCTGAGGCTCCGTTCTGCCCTGTTGACTGTTCGGTCTTCGGGCTTCTCTGCCACAGAAAAGCATGTGGGTAGTCTCACTCCAGTTCCGCAGAGGTACCCTGCTTTCCTGCTCGCCTTCTCCCTCCAAACCACTTGCACTGCCTTTCTTTAAGCCAGGAAGGATATTTAAATGTTAAATGTGGTTATCTCTGGGTGGCAGGATTATACCCTTTACTTTCTGCTTTGTGCTTTTTGTTGTTTTCTAAATTTTCTACAATGAAACATATATTACATTTTTTTCTGATTGTAAATGAACATGTTTGTTTTAAACAATTAAAAGGAATGCAACAGTGTATTAAGTGCAACGGGAACATATCAACTAATCTCCCTCCCAGAGAGTATTTTGGAGAGTTTTTTTCTGTGCACATGATGGCCCAAACAATCACATATAAATATTACTTATAAGACGTAACTACCATTCCTCTGTAGGTCTGTAACTTGTACTTTTCCCCCCTTAGCAAATAGCATGAGCCAGTTACACGTCAGTTATAAATCATGAATCTGGAACTCTCTAGGGGCCATAGAGGTAACTTAAATGAGCAAAGCAAGTTGGTGTAATGTGGCAGCGATGAGTGGGCCCTGCAGTGAATGGGGGAAGGCATACGCCTCATCTCAGGAGGCGACCAGTATTTAGCTTCAGTTATTTATGTATTTATTTATTTTTTGCCAGGTGAGAATGCCAAAATTTGGGTGTATGTTTGCTGCATTTTATTTTTCTTAGAATATAGGTAACCAGGAATTTGTTGGCTCTCTTCATATTCTAAGGGAAGCTAGAAACCTGATATCGTTTAGTTTGATTTTTGCGATTTTTCTTACACCGTGTAGACCACTGGGTTATGGCCAGTGATGTACCAGTTTGCCACTGGATATAAATGGACCTCATTCTACTTAAGTAGCCATTTATAAAAGTTTTAAATGTGTAGCATCTTTTCCTTTATTTTTTCCCATTTACTCGTCATTGAAGTGGATATGTTTTTTCTGAAATCCTGGCAGATGCCCATCTCAGATTTGAAACCGAACAGTAGATTAGTCTGTCAGACGCCTAGTCCCGTGGGGTTTTGTTACATTCCTTAGCAGCATCAGGGCTTTCACTCAGGACCTTAGAGCTGGAGGTGGCTGTTTACCCTTTTTTCTTAAATGTATAGCAGAGGATTCAGAGAAGAAGTAAGCATTGTTGGGGCTAAATTTAGACCAGTGGCATTTCATTCACTCAGCAAATAGAATAGTTCATGCCACTAACTTTTGCATGAGCGCTCAGTGGCAGGGACAGCAGATGCTCTGTTCTTGGGCCTGATAGGTGTCCATCTAGTCCATCAGGATGGTGGGATAGTTTGAGAGCATGGGAGCAGGCTGCAGAGAGGATCTGGTTTTTAATTCTGATTAATTCCATTAGTATAAAGGATTGGATTAATCTCTGACAGACTGTGGAGCAGGCTCATTTCTCCTTCCTCATTGTGATGGCACTGAAGGGTTCTTTCCTGTTCAGATGACTTCATGGATATACAAAAGCAAACAAACTAGTAAGAGGCATTACCCAGTCTTTTATCACATCTCTTTACCCTGTGAGCCTCCTTTTTCTCCTCTGTAAGAGATGGATGCCGATGCTGCCAATCAGAGAGTTGTTGAGAGGATTACATTGTAAATAAAATAACTGAAAGAAACTAGCACAGTGCTCAGTAATGCTGGTTCCCTTCCCCTCTCTTTATTATTTTTTTCAGTGTGAAACTCTTACCACATCTCATTCAAGCGAGCTTTTAAGAATATGGGCTTTTCAGGTTGGAAACTGTGATGAGTGGTCGTAGCATAAAGAAGTAGAGCTGTCACTGTGGCATTAACATGCTTTAAGCAGAAACTGATTTTTTTTTTTATTTGTTTATAGTTTTTGACGTGTTTCTGTTTTGGTCTGACTAGGAGGAGCCTGATCTGGTTAGTGCAATTTATGGCCGAGGGATAGCCTATGGAAAGAAGGGACTACATGTGAGTATGTAATAGTTACGATTGCCATAGCGCCGACACGACCTGACACGGACCAGGGTTCCACTAGAACTCTCATGGGACACGGAGTGGTATCTATCGTTCCAGTTCGCAGATGAGAAAATGGCAATTTTCTAAGATCCAATGGCTAGGAAGTGGTAGACTGGAGATTTCCACCCAGGTCTTCTGAAGTCCGTTTGGATGAACTGGACACAGAGCAAGAATAGCAGGAGACCCTGACTGCGTTCCTAAGAAGTAGTCAATAGCCGAAGCAGAGAAGGCAGCGATAGTGTAGTAGGTCTTGAAATTTGAGTTCCTTTCACAATTGTTAAGGGTTGAGTGAAAAACCAAAAGTTTTTTTTTTTTTAGTATGTAAAATTTATTTTTATTTGTTATATTTTATACTATTCATAATATCTGTGTAGCTGCAATCAAATTATTCCCCTATTTCTCTGAGGAAGGCAAGAGGGAGATTACACTAAGTACACACAAAGGTAGTAAATCATGAAATGCTTTCCAAATTTTTAGTCTAGAACATCATGCCCAATCTTTTTTTATTGTCTTATTGTCTCCCATCCAAGTACTAACCTGGCCCAACCCTGCTTAGCTTCCAAGATCAGACAAGATCGGGTGCATTCAGGATGGTGTGGCCGTAGACTGTTGTCTTATTGTATACCAATAATATTTATGTGAAATTGTGCTTTGAGGGAGAAATATCATTTTTGCAACCTTTGCATTAAAAATATTAAAATCTGTACCATTTTTATGAAATAGTTTAGTAAAATTTTAATTGAAATTTATTAAACTCTGAAAATTAAAGCTATTACACTAAGGTGGTGCTGGCCTTTTGGAGAAATTTTATATAATATTTGTATACTTCTGAGACACAGAGGACTGTGAATGAATTATAACTGGGAATCATGGAAGTGTTTAGGAAGGAAACGATATTTCATTTATAGCATCAATAATGTTTAGGGCTGAAGTTGTGCTAGTAAAGTTCAGAGAAACACTGCTTCTTTCTAATTGTCATCTTTTAAAATTATATATTGACATGAAATTTGCTTGTATCATTAATAAAAAGTTATACAAGCATTTTTAATGTAGAAGAAACATGGAAATGTTAAAGAGAACTTAAACCTAGACTTCTTAAGGTGTAGTTGTAGAGGCTTATGATTTTTGACTGACACTGGCCCATTTCTGTTCCCCATTGCCACCGAGCAGCATCATGTCACATGCTGGTATCCACATACTCATCCCTTGACATTTGTTGATTCAGTATTTATTTTATTTATTTTTTATAGATGTAATTTTTAAAAAAATTTCAGAATATTACAGGGATACAAACGTTTTGGTTGCATGAATTACTTTTGTACAGTTTGAGTCAAAGTTATGTGTGTGTCCATCACCCAGGTAGTGTGCATTGTCCCCATTAGATATGATTTTACCCATCCCCCTCCGCTCTGCTCCCTGATTCAGTGTTTAAATAGGTTAGATTTCAGTAATATCCTGCCATCTGTGGAACTTGAGATAGGTAGTCAGGTCCAATATGCTTTTGATGGGTAGGTAGACTTGAGTCAGTTAAATAATGATGATACTGTGACTGATTTAACTTGGCAGATCTCTTACACAGAAAGTGAAGTTCATATTTATTTCTAAACAATTGGTTATATCATTACTAAATTATTAGTTTTTTGAGAAAATCTTTTCAACCTGATTTTGAGCAACAGTGTGTCTCATACTAAGCTAATACCTTTTCAAGGACATTAAGAATGCTGAGCTTGCTCTGTTCGAACTGAGCCGAGTAATTACCTTGGAACCAGATCGTCCAGAGGTATTTGAGCAGCGAGCAGAAGTGAGTGTGGTTTTCTTTTTCCCTCTGTTGTTACTGGATTAGTTGAATCTCAGGTTTTTTTTCTATTATTTTATTACTTGTAAATTTTAATGCTCCTTTATACCCACTGTGTTTTCCTGCATAGATACTTAATGCCTTTAAGCATGGTTGAAATTACTAGAAAACTATGGACTGAATAATACTCCTGATATAACATATAAAAGTAATATTTAGTATTAAAACATGCAGTTATGACATGTACTACTTCTGTTGATATTTGCTGGAAAATATATCACACATGATATTTACTGTGTATATGACATACTTTAGCAAGACTTAATATGACAGATTGGTCAAACTGAAATGTATAGTCCTTAGAAGCATTCATTCTACTGATTGTGTGCGTGAGGGGGGGCGCTGATGTAATTCTGATGAGATAGACCTATCTACATAGATCAGGTAAGGATGATTATAAGCAGACCTTAAAGGAACTTAGGACTTGAGGTAGGGGCAGAGAGAGAACGTGGGGTGGAGATGCCACACAATACTTGCTTGAGTGGTCAGTAAGAGGAGTTGCTTTTGCACCAGCAGAAGCAGGGGAGTGTTGAGGGTGTTTGCTGAGGCTGTCTGAGGAGATGAGGCTACAGCTGATCAAATACCATGGCATGGGGGACAAGGTGGAGGAGAATGTTCAGAGCAAAGGAAAGAGTGTATGCAAAGGCACTCCTTTGAATGTTTTTAAGTGAAATGTGTTTGTTTTATTGTTTTCTTAAAGTAACAATAAACTATCCAGGTTTCATGTATGTTAACATAGTCTGAAGGAAACTTAACTTTGCATCATCTGATATGGTATGATTTCATAGTTGAACTAAAGAAAAAAATTACTTTTTGGGAAAGAAAACTAGTAAGTAAAGGAAGTGCTAAGTATTTAGTAATTTTAAAACTGTATTGGCCATGTTTTTGTTCTCAAAATCTCAGCATCTTATAGTTCAGTCTCTTAAAGTGAATTTTATGTTTTGCTGGGGATTTGGCTTTTTGAATAAAATCTTTCTCAATTGACGATATAATTCTTTACCTCTTGTCTATTTTGGATTATAATCCTAAGGGTTAAGGGACTATAGTTTGCTCACCATTGCCTGAGACTCTTGTTGGTATTTAGTAGTTAATTTGGTGATCATCTGCTCCTGGGAGGGGGTACTGATGCTTTTCTCCTTCATTTCTCTGGTGTTAGGTTAAAATATGATAAATCGTGAATTTAATTAAGTGTACTTACATAAGACTTATTTAACAGGTTTTTAAAATCTGCACATCTAACAAAAAGCTAATTGTTTATCCAAAATTTGCTATTGATAATTCAAGAAATAATTTTCAG
Organism: Avahi laniger; assembly: GCA_963575035.1. Lineage (NCBI taxonomy): Eukaryota > Metazoa > Chordata > Mammalia > Primates > Indriidae > Avahi > Avahi laniger. The sequence goes on from CAUYSK010057490.1 coordinate 32,139, forward strand.
TTATCTTAAAAATATATAGTAACGTTCTCCTTTTCTGGCATTATTAGGCAATAGTGTTACTTCACAGTGACTTTTCCAGCTAAATTATAACATACCATTTATATATGTCAGAATTTATTTTATGAGAAGTCTTTCATTTTCATTCTTTCTGAAATAGTCTATATTTAATGAACATAATTGAACCTTCTTTGGTTACTGATTATTATGCATATTGCTGTGCTGAGGTACGATGACTCGGTTATGTATCTAGGGGTTAATAAACTAGATAGGGATGTTTTTCCTTCCAAAATATAATCCTAGCCCACTGCGCTTTTTGAATCCTCAGGCATACATTTCATTTCTTTTCTCTTTCTGAGATGTCATTCTTACTACTGGTGATGGGCCTGCCTGAATCTTCTCTTGCTCATTTTGAACTGCAGAATAGGAAGTCAGTCAGTAAAACTTGATATAAATAACCTGTATAATAAGAACAAAATAAACCCTAATTTAAAGACATTTGTTCAGGATAAAATGCTTGGGCTTAATTGCATGAATACTGATACCTGTTTTGGATTTTCTCATGTCTTTTTGGTTTACTTTTGTATTCTGAACTGTCTTTTGTATTGTCATGTCGCCTGAACACAACTGATTGCTAGCTCTAGAGAGCTTTTCCAAATAGGCTTGCAGATATTTTTCCTCCTACTTTGCAGAGCATGACTGATGAGTTGAGAGTTGTTAACATAAAAGGGCTTACAGAGCACCTGGAATCTTAGACACCAATATTCAGCTCCTCTTACCATAGAGGACAGAGCTAAAGACCATCGAGGACTCTAAATGTGTCCAATAATTTGTCTATTTTATTTTTTATTTTTATTTTTTATTCTTTTGAGACAGAGTCCTGTTCTGTTGCCCTGGCTAGAGTGCAGTGGTGTCATTATAGCTCACTTCAACCTCCAACTCCTGGGCTCAAACGATCCTCCTGCCTCAGCCTCCCGATGCTGGGACTACAGGTGCTCGCCACCATGCTTGGCTAATTTTTTCTGTTTGATGGTTCAAAGTTATCTTTCAGATTAATTTTGACATCTTTATAAATATATCGAAATTTTGATTTGAAAGGTAAATTATAGGTCAAGAAAAAAAAATCACACTTCCAGAAAAGCATCATGTGTTATAATCTAGAATGTGAAATAGTGACAGAGCAGTTGCTGCAGTCATAGCTGATCAGCCTCCACCTTGACTGGACAAAGAAGATTAGTAGCACCTCAGCTCGTTGACTTTGAACCCCACTGTATAGTACATGGGTCAAGGATTGCAGTCTGCTGAGGGAATAATTTTGTGAATGGAATGTAGTGAAGTGGAATTGGAAAGTCCAAAAACATTGGCAGTTTTGGGGTTGATCATTGGAATTTTTCCTGATTACATGTTTTGGATTTCTAGATTCTGTCCCCTCTGGGTCGCATTAATGAAGCAGTGAATGATCTCACTAAAGCTATTCAACTTCAGCCCTCAGCACGGCTGTACAGACACCGAGGGACCCTGTACTTCATATCAGAGGTGAATCATTTTTGTCTTGGAACATTTCTTTTCATGATGATAAAGATTTCACTTTTCCCTTGACTACTTCAGAAAGCTGCTATGTGATAGATTTGGGTTTGGGCTGTTTGGTAATAGATCTGTGCTACAAGACAGTTATAGAAACATTTTCTTTAGCTGAAATTAAACCCAGTGGAGAACATTAAGTACTAGAAACAACACTTTCTTCTTTGAGCTGTCAGCAGTAACTAATTATGGACTGGCATAAAAAAAAAAAAAAGAAGAAGAGAGGGAGAAACAGAAGAGAAATGTGGTTCACGGATTATACTTCAACCTTTCTTGCAAATGTCAGCATAGGGAAGCAGGTGCATGTTGTCAATTCGATTATTAAACTTAAAGGTACATTTGAATTTCTTTGGGTATCACAACCCAAGAACCAGAACCTGAACTAACATGGCTTTCCAGACTATAGCTACTCTGTGTAAGTGATCCACATCTAATAAGTTTATCTTTTGTCATCACAGTGGTATTTATGCCACTGTGCCACAATAATTTTTGTGAGTTTATAGTACTTTCAATAACGATTTTATATTACAAAAGAAAATATATGAAAAAAACTCAGCATAATACATTTAAGGTTGATCTATGCCATAATTATTTTAGAAGTACGATAAAATGCTAGTACCAGAAGTTTCTCTAACAGATGATCACTTTAATCATATTTGAAATAATATTATTTTGGTTGTTGAAACAACATGCTTAAATTAAAGCTTTGTGAGTTTTTCTCACAATCAATTTCTTAAGAAAACTTAAGCATGGTGGCTCACACCTGTAATCTTAGCACTCTGGGAGGCAGAGGCGGGAGATCATGTGAGGTCAGGAGTTCGAGACCAGCCTGAGCAAGAGCAAGACTCCGTCTATACTAAAAATAGAAAAAAAATCAGCCCAGTGTGGTGGTATGCGCTCATAGTCCCAGCCACTCAGGAGGCTGAGGCAGGAGATCACTTGAGCCCAGGAGTTCGAGGTTGCTGTGAGCTATGATGATGCCTTAGCACTCTAGCCCAGGCAACAGAGCAAGACTCTTCTCAAAAAGAAAAAAAAAAAATTTCTTAAGAAAACCAACTATTTCAACAAATAGTATAAATGTTCAACTAATATGACTATGAAATATTTCCTTTAAAGCCAAAAAAGGCACAGGTTAAATTGGGTTTTTTTTTTCCCTCTACCAGTCCAAAGTAGGAAATGCTCAAATATCTAATGAATACTATTTTATTTTTTTCCCCACTCTCGTTTTTGTAGGACTATGCAACAGCCCACGAAGATTTTCAGCAGTCCTTAGAACTGAACAAAAACCAACCTATAGCTATGCTATACAAAGGTTTAACTTTCTTTCACAGAGGACTTTTGAAGGTGAACGTGTTGTGCAATATGTGTACCGTGGGATGACTCGATGACTCTGCTTGTCTTTTGCGGGAGGGAGGACTTCGGTGGAATGATGTTGAAAAATGATGTCTCAAGTGTCTAACTGGTCTATTTTAGAAAGCAGCCTGAATCGACATATTTATTGAGCCCCTACTATATGCTAGGCTCTTGGGGAAGGTACAGAAAGGGAGAGAAACAAAGGTTAGTAGGAGGGTAAAATGATACTTTACATTTATAAAGGGTACAGTTTACAAAGGTTTTTTTCCACGTAGAGTTTATTGCATGGTAAATACACTCAAGAGAGCAATAAAGACAAAGTGATTTGGAAACATAGATAAGAAAGATTCATTTGAACTATAAGAATTAGAGAAAGTTCTGAAGAACAAGTAGACTTTGACCTGACCTTGAAGGCTGAGCAGGATTCGGTGGTGGAGGTGGGGAAGAAAGGCCCTGTAGGCACGATGACATGAGAAGTTGGAAATGTGGCCATTCTCAGAGTGGCAAATAGACAGCTGTGTGGGAGGCGAGGCTGGGAAGTTGATTTAGGTCCAGGTCCTCAGTCTAGAGTACCGTGCTGAGCATTTTGACTTAAATGTGTAGGTCCAGAGAAACTATGGATTCTAGATTTGGGGAAGATACATAGTTGAGACCAAATCTGTAATTTAGGAAGTAGATTCTGATGATGTTGTGGCTGAGGAGATGAGGGACAGAGAGGCTGGCCAGGCAACGTTGATAGTGTTACAGGTCGGAGGGGATGAGACTTGACCGAGCTCCTTGGGAGACCGCAGGAGCAGGTCTGGAGACACTTGTGAGATTAATGGGATTATGGTCGCTTGGAGACTGCCTGCCAGTTGGGAAGAGAAGGTAAAGGGAAACAGGAGAGCTGTCTGAGCTGACTAAAAGTGTGCGGCAGAAGTGTAGCCTCCAGCCTGTCCCTTCCTCCTGCCCTGGCACTCCATTCCACGTTCCCTGGGTCTGTGTGGACGACCTACTATGCCGCAGGCTTGTGCCAGGAGCCAGAGGGCTGGACCCAGCTGGGCGCTGAGTGGGGAGCTGGCTCTCTCCCCTGGGCCTCCTCAGTGCCCCATGAGGCCTGGCACGCAGTAGGTGCTACCTGACTGAGGACAGACTGGCCTACGAACTAAATACAGTCAGCCTGCACAGCTGAAAAGCAATTAATTCTGACAAGGAGACCAGGAAAGCCTTCCCAAAGGAGGTGGTAGCTGTCCAAACTTCGAAAGCCGTGAAGAATTTCAGTGGCACATGGCAAGGAAGTGTTCTCTGGCAGAAAGGACAGGCATTTTATTGTTGAAAATGGTTCTGAGGATTTTGAGGGTCTGACATACATATATATTTGGGGGGTGGGGAGAGGGTTTACCTGTAAAAAGGCCACATGTTATAAATTCTCAGTGTAAGGACAGTGCCTGTCACATAGTAAGTGCTCAGTAAGTATTAGTGGGATAAAAGAATTTCAAGGGCAGAGCATGGAATTTGGCATTGGGGAGTCTTGATTTGAGCTCTCGCTCTGAACCTTATTAACTGCACCGTGGACAAGTGACCTAAACTCTTTGAGCTTCTTCTGCATCTATAAAGTGGAAACAGTTCTATTGCCTGCCTCTTGAAGTGATTGTGAGGATTAAATAAAATATTTTATGTGAAAAGTACTTTGTAAACTGTAAATAGGGATCAAGTATTAATTATTGTAGATTCTACCAGAATAATTCCCATCCCACTGAAAAGCAAACCAAAGAGAGTATTGCAAATTTTATTCCGTGCACCCCACATCCCTTTCACGAGTACGTGGAGGATAGTCCTAAGAAAGACACTGTCTCTCTCTTCCCCCAGGACGCAGACTGGCAGCCACAGGTTTTGAAAGTAGTTTCTTAAACGTGCTTTGGGCAGCTGCCAGGTGGACTTTTCCAGTTTATTTTGTATCTGCCCTCTGTTCTTCTCGTCTTCTCTCACAGTCACTTTAAATGAAAAAATTCAGAACCGTGGTACTACACTCAAAGTAGACCCCTTGAATATCTCAAGGAGGGGAAAAGATTAGAAGTGCAAAACAAATACCAACCTATTAGTATTAAGAGGTTAAAATTATTTTTAAAAGTAAACAAATGCAAACAAACGATTTCACTTTTAACTTCGTTACTACAAAGCCAGGTTTAGGAACATGGGCAGGGCTCTTTGGGTTATTTGGAAATGAGAATTTTTCAGAAAAGAGCTGTAATTGAGACACTAACTAAAATTATACAAGGACTAAAATTCAGTTTGGTTTATTCTAGATCTGCATGATGAGAAACTAGTAGCAATGCTTTCATTTTCGGGTCATTAGAAGCCCCTTGGTGAGCCAGTCTTACCGAGTTATCTGGTTCTCTCTCCTATTCGCCATGCTCACAAGCACTGCACCAACAAGTGTGATAGGTGGGGACTCTTTGCATTTTTATGGATCTGCTGTCCGAGGAGGTCAGAGAGTGGTTACATATTGTCTCATTCACCCCAATGGCGTCCCCATGCGGTACAGAAGGAGCAGAAGTGTGTCCCCATTACAGAGACAGGAAAACGAGTCAGTGGTGAAATGGCCGAATTAGTGAATGAACTTAGTCTAGATATTTCTGTTTCTCTTGTTAACCATAGAGACCAAACATTATAATAAATGGACCAGTGAGTTTGAGCCATCTTTATGTCCTAAAGGTGGTCTCTCCAGGCCAACAGCAATTTAGAAACTGATAAAGTAGGTGATTGCTTATTAACTTTATGATATAATACATTACAAGTATATTAGGTGATATTATATTACAGATTTCACAATGGTCCAATTCAGTGGCTGTATCAGGCATTTTGAATTTTCCTAGGGCAACAACAGCAAAAACTTTCCTACTGAATTCCATCTGTTTTGTCTATGTTATAAGGATATTTTAAAAACTGTGTGTTCTAAGCACCTATTTTTACCAGCCTTCACTTTGAAAGTTATCTGAGAGTGCTCTCTTAGTTAAAATGAACAGCCCTAGAAGGTGGTTGCCCATCAGCTAGTAGGAAAGATGGGGACCAACAGTGGTGTTATGCATTTGCCAAGCAAATGAATTCAGAGCTAGTTCATATGCTTAGAGATTGATTCATTCGAACATAGTTTCTTTGTTCCCAACGGCTTAAAATCTTGATTCTGCTATGTCCCCTCTTTGGCAGAATGAGGTAGAGAGCTGTGCAGTGATTAGACAGGAACCCCGAAACCAAAGACTCTTAAAAGCTGAAGAGAGATCAGACTTTGAAGAACTGTGGCGTCCAAGCATGCTGTAAGTGGAGTGGGCAGCCTCCTGAGCGTCTCCACCTAGATGTCCACAAACACTCCGGACTTAACATGCCCCGAACTGGACACGTTACCCCACCGCACCCCCATGCCGACCTGCAGCTGTCCTTTCTCCTGTACTTCCTTACGTTGGTTAACTCTCTTGCCATCCACCCAGGCTTAAAAGCTTCCTACCCTCCCTTCTCCCTACCCCATCCCCAGACAGCCACCGAATTCTTAGCGTGCCTTTAAACATGACTCCTGAATTGGACCCTTCTCTTCTCTCCCTGGAGACACCCTCTCAGTTTGAGCTTTCATTATCTCTTGCCTGGACTACTGTGGCAGCCTCCCGATTAGGCTGCCTGTCTTCATTCTCTTCCCTCCCTGTCTTCTCTGTTGCTGCTAGTAGTAATCATCTCTAAAAAGCCGATTTCCTGGGGTAACACACCTGTGTAAAGCCCCCAGCCCTCGCTGCTCGCAGGGTTACGCCCAGACCGCACAGGTTGGCCCCAGCTGCCCAGCTAGCCTGGTCTCTTCCCCCGCTCTCTCCTGCTCCCACCCACACACCCTGCACTCCTGCCCCGCTGAGTTTTCCGCTGTTTCTGAGCGCTCTGCTCTGTACTGCACAGTACTGTTTCCCCTCTCTAGGATGCCTTCTTTCTTTACCAAATTCCTTTTCGTTCTCCAAGACCCAGCTCAGTTGTCACTTCCTCCCTGAAGCCTGTTCTGATATCCCCAGGCTCAGTTAGTGGTTCCTTTCTCTTTATTCCCAGAGACTTATGCATACCTCTATTGGAGCTCTTAATTTGTGTTCTAATAACCTGGTCACATAATTGGCTTTCTAACTAGACTGTGAGTTCTTAAGAGGACAGAGATAATGACTCGCTCATCTTTGTATCCCCTGCACCTCACACTGTCCCTGGCACATAGTAGGCGCTCAATACATGTTTGTTGAGTTAAGAATATAGTTGTAAAAATCCTAAAAGATCAAGGCTATGCCATGGCAGGAAGCCTAATTAAATGTGGTCTTTAACGTTTCTTAAATGTTAAAATTCATCAGTTCTTATCTTTCTACCAAAGAGTAGCTATTCAGCAGGAATCTTTAATTGTTGAAAGCCAGCCTCTCTTGCCCTGCTGTCCCCTCAGAGAAAATCAAGATGCAAGGAATGAATGACATTTTGAAAAGAATTAGGATCATACTACTGCTTGTGCAAAACTATTTTGTGTGCCAACCAGATCATTAAATATTTATTGAGTGCCTACCATGTGCAAGGCATATGACATCTTCAGTTGTTTTCTCCTATGCGTTTTCAGGTCTGAAATTATCTTAAAGTCAAGTCTTTTTCATTAAAACTATTGGAGATCATAATGCTTTGTAGCAATTAACTTTAGTTAAAATACGTCTTTTCTTAGGGAAAAAAGTGCGAAATGTTTTCATAATTTTTTATTGTAGTATATAATTAAATCATAGTGAAAAGTACATTCAATAGAGATTTATCTAGGTTGTTTATTCTTAAACAGAATGTTATATTTTATTAATAGTTTTCACAGATAGAGAGTTAGCCAGTAGCCAGGTACGCCACGCATTTCCAAGGGTAGCTTCCCAGAGTACAGTGCCTGTGTAGCAGTTCTCACTTCCTTAGCCACAGACTTGGTGTTAGGCTGAGAGAAGCTATGCCCCAAATGCCCCCAGCCTTAAAGGTTTTGTTTTATTTTGTTTTACTGATTCTTTTTCCTTATGGATCATGGGAATCCTCCAGATAGCCAATCTAGGAGCCTTTTTATTTGTTTTGCAAATAGTTTCACATTGGACTTTCTTTTTTTGTCTCTTTTGTTGGTTAAATTTTAAATGCTGCTAGTTATGATCTCTTTTGAGTTATTTCCCTCAGTTATTAGGCTTACTTTTGGTCCAAAGAGCTTTTATTAATTAAGGAAATGACATTAATATAAAGGTGATATCATTAGCATTCAAACTCCTAATGAAGTAGATAGTAATGAAACACATAAAATGGGAAACTGATTTCCCATTTTAAAAGGGAGAAACTTCAGTCTTTGTTATTTTTCATAATAATGCATTTGTTTTCTACCAGAATTAAATCCTTCTGATACATAGTTTATTGCATTTTCTACCTCTCTTTTTTTAAGTCCCCTATTTAAAAGAAAATATGTCAGGGACCATGTATAACATATATTTAAAAATTCCTTAGTGATTTAAGTGAAACTCAATTTTAGCAGTTATGCAAATGAAATAATTCGCTATATACTTTCTACAGGAAGCTATTGAATCCTTCAAAGAAGCTTTGAAGCAGAAAGTTGATTTTATTGATGCATATAAAAGTCTAGGGCAGGCCTATAGGTAAGTAAAATAATATAATAATAGTTGGTAGGAGGGAGGGTGAAGAATGGGAAGACAAGATAGTCTAACATCATAGTGATATTTAAAAAGAAATGGCATTTAGACTGGGCAGGGTGGCTCACGCCTGTAATCCTAGCACTCTGGGAGGCTGAGGCAGGAGGATTGCTTGAGGTCAGGAGTTCAAGACCAGCCTAAGCAAGAGACCCCATCTCTACTAAAAATAGAAAATATTAGCCAGGCAACTAAAAACAGAAACAAAAAATTAGACAGGCATAGTGGTGAGTGCCTGTAGTGTCAGCTACTGGGGAGGCTGAGGTAGGAGGATTGCTTGAGCCCAGGAGTTTGAGGTTGCTGTGAGTTAGGCTGATACCACAGCACTCTAGCCCGGGCAACAAAGTGAGACTCTGTCTCAAAAAAGAAAAAAGAAATGGCATTTCTTAACCAAGAGATGGCTATTTTAAATTGCACAGGCATTGATACACTTGTTGCTATCCTCTGGAATATAAAAAGAACCATTTGTGTCAGAGGCTATCATGGTACAAGTATTATCTATTAACTTCAGTGTATATATATATATATTGGTCTAGAAAATGTTAATCCTTCAAGGGTTATTGTTTTGAACAGTGACATTATAAGCTGTTGCATTACAGATGTTGCTGCTTTTTTAAGACAGTAATTGAGGTCACTTTTCATATCACTGTGATCTATTTGAAGAGTCCTAGAATAAAGGGTTGGAAAAGTTATGATTAATAATGTACCTCTATCAGGAATGAGAAGTTGTGACTAGAACTTGGCTTCCTGACTCCATGCATTGCCCTGACAAATAGAGCTATTCCAACTTTTGTCTAAAAAAAAAGTTTACTCTGATCTGAAAAGGAGGTGGCACCGCATGGTAGAAGGAGCTTATGGGTCAGGTGTTAAGAGACTTGATTCTGGTTTTGGCTTGAGCCATTCTGCAGATATGTATCCTTAACTTCTCTGAGCTTCAGGTTTCTCACTTGTAAGTACCGTAAATGATAGAAAAGAAAAAGAGCAGCAGAAATGCCCTTTGTTAGCTACCTTATTTGGGAAGGTTTAAATTCAAGAGCTTATTTATCTGATGTGATAGTTTGAGAAGCTCTCTTATACTAACTTGGAGAAAGTGTGTTTGGATTTATTTGGGGTTTAAGTGTTGATATTTATCCTTCTTGCCCCAGAGAATTGTTGGAAATGTAAATGAAAACAGATTTGAAAGCGCCTTGTAAAGTGTTGCATAAATGTAAGCAGGCATTATAATTTTAAAATATTCATTATTTGTAGAAAATTGATGTATAAAATATTTTGAAGTTACTTCTTCATAAAAATTTTAATATGGAAGAAGATGGATTAGTAACAACCATTTCTATTCTGGAATGATTATAATTCTAAAATATACTTCTTTTTTCAGAATTTTAAATTACATAGTGATTTAGTAGATTTTAAGTGAAGTAACTTCAGTGTCTAAAAAATATAATTTTAAGGCTATGAATTTGATTTAGAATGATAAAACTGTGTATGGTTTTAGTCCATATACTTTTTTCCAAAGGGGAAACTGTGTTTTTATCCATATACTAAAATTTACACATAGTTTTTTAGAGGTTAGAGCTCAACATGAACTGGAGAGAGGGGTTTGAATAAGCCTTTGGAAATCAATAAATTAATTTTCCCCAGAAAATTTCAAGTGCTCTGTGGTTATGCTGTAAGCTGGTAAGATTTAGAAAGAACTAAGTGGAGTGGAATGTGTCAAAGGCCATGTATGTATAAAGTGTCTAAAGTGATAAAGTAACAAAGGGAACACCCACATCAAGGCGTCTGACTCCCATATTGGTCCCTAATTCTCAGGCTAGCTTATTCTGTACATTCACTGTAATATCTATACTGTGTTCATAACTGCTGTTACCCACCTAGAGAACTGGGCAATTTTGAAGCAGCCACCGAGAGCTTTCAGAAGGCCCTGTTGCTCAACCAAAATCATGTACAGACCCTCCAGCTCCGGGGAATGATGCTCTATCACCACGGCAGCTTACAGGAAGCCCTGAAGAATTTTAAGGTGAGCCTTTATAAGTAAGAAGCGCTATAACTGGAATTCTTGGATTATTCTTCAGTGAAGTTTAGTGAAATAAATAGAGAAGGGGGACCACGATTAGTATTTATACTGCAACAAGAAGAAAAAGAAAAAAAGCATTGCCTTGTCCTATATACTAATTTACAGAGCATGTATTTGGTCTGATTTAACCTGGAGTGAAGGCATCTAATTTTAGATTAAAGAATAAAGTATTTCATATAGTTAATATATTATTAATATATAGTGTTAAATAGCTAGAAGGAGGATATTGAATATTCTAAACAAAAAGAAATGTTTATTGAATGTTCTAAACACAAAGAAATGAGAAATGCTGGAGATGATGAAAATGCTAATTACCATGATCTAATTACCATAATTATATGTAGCAGAGCATCACTATGTACCCCATGAATATGTGTAATTATTATTTGTCAATTAAAAAACATAAATAAACATTTTTTTATAAAGAAAAAAGCAGTCAAAGTTTTCTTAAACGCTGTCCATGGTAACACAGCTTTTTGTCCTTCACTGTCTCAGCGGTGTCTGCAGCTGGAGCCGTATAATGAAGTGTGCCAGTACATGAAAGGACTCAGCCACGTGGCAATGGGACAGTTTTATGAAGGGATAAAAGCGCAAACAAAAGTGATGCTGAATGATCCTCTCCCAGGCCAGAAGGCTAGCCCAGAGTATCTTAAAGTGAAATATCTCCGAGGTAAGTCTGAGAGTTGTAGAATTGTTAGATTCTCACTCTCAGAGCTGTAGAAGTCATATCGTTTGACTCGTTCCATTACATATGAGACAGAGGACTCTCAAAGAGGCTGGGTAACTTGTCCACAGCCCCACCTTGTTAGTGGCGGTGTTGGGACTCAACGGAATCCGTGTCTTCTAAAGACCAGTCTAATGCTTTTTCTGCCACTTCTTACATTTTTTTCCTTTATGAAGTTAAAAATTCTTTTACTTGAGTCAAAAAAGCATATTTTGAACTAAATATGATGATTACCTGTCGTTTCTCATCACATCTCATCCAGGGATACAGGAAGGGCAGGAAAGTAACCTTCTATGAGATTTTTAGTGTTAAATGTGAACTTGATCTCTTCTACCTGTCATTCCTTCATCAGAATTCTCATGTAGTTTGGAGAAATTAAATTGAGGTGAGGAAGAAAGCAAATGTTTCAGTTATCCTCTTATTAGTCATAGTCTTACTCACCTTTTTTCTACCATATGTACAGATATTTTTGTTATCTATAATAAAGCCCACATATTTTTCCTTTATCATGAGAGCTTTTTACCATTACTGTCCAACAGAAAAAATTGTAAGCTATATGTATAATTTTAAATTTGTAGTAGCCACATTAAAAACGTAAAAATCAAAAGGGTAGAATTAATTTTAATAATATATTTCATTTAATTCAGTATATCCAGAATATTAGTTCAACGTATAATTAATATAAAACCAGGTATAGTGGCATGCCAGGTAGTCCCAGCTACTCGGGAGGCTAAAGTGGGAGGATTGTCTGAGCCTGGGAGTTCAGATCCAGCCTAGGCAACATAGCAAGATCCTATCTCTGTATTTTAAAAGAGTGCTATTCATTAAATATTATACATTTTTTTGTACTAAGTCTTTGAAATCTGGTATATATTTTATACTACAATACATCTCAATTTGAATGTTAAATTTTCATTGTAAATACTTGATCTGAATTTAGAATTTATAAAATTCAGAGTTGGAAAGGTAGATTCATATGTGCAAGTTGTTCCAAACATACTGAAGTTTTCTAATGAATGAATCAAATATCAGTTTTTAAGTTTAAATTAATTCAAATTAAATAAAATTTAAAATTCAGTTTGTCAGTCACCATAACCTCATTTTAGGTATTCAGTAACCAGATGGCTAAGGACTATCCACTGGACAGCATCACTCTTTACCCTAAATTAAAATTCCCTGTTCTTTCTGATTCAGTAGAACCTGGACTTGAGAATTACAGACGGGAGGGACGGGCACTCCCGTCTGTAATTCTCAAGTCCAGGTATCTCGGTTCTTCTCTACGCTGCTTCTGTAGATAAGCAGCAGCAGTCAGCCTGTCGGTGAAATCGCATACCTAGTTAGTCTATCAGTCGACAGACTGCCAGATTCCATCTCACGCTGAGCTTGGATTCTCAGGCTTTGGAATTGAAAACAATGAGATCTTCAGTGTTGATTATGGGAAGGTGGTTAAAATTTAGCCAAAGTACACCCAGACTGACTAACTTATATTTGACCCTGATAACTCAAATCAGTGTCAGGTTACCCATCTTATCATATAATTGCAATGTACTAAAATTTACAATCTCCTTTTAGAATTCTTAGAATTGAATAACAGCTTATTATAAAGTATTTGTATGGCAACTGGCTGTAAAAATGTTTCTTCAGCAGTAGTTGCGTGTATCAGATCTCATTTCCTGTCTGCAGAGTATTCTCGATATCTTCACGCACATCTGGATACCCCCCTCACGGAATATAACATTGATGTGGACCTGCCTGGAAGCTTTAAGGACCACTGGGCTAAGAATCTGCCTTTTCTCATAGAAGACTATGAAGAGCAGCCAGGGTTACAACCCCACATAAAGTAAGTGTTTTTCAAGATGATTTTTTTTTTTTCTTTTTCAAAACACCTATGAACTGGGTGCAGTCCCAGCTGCTCGGGAGGCTGAGGCAGGAGGATGGCTCGAGTCCAGGAGCTCAAGGCTGTAGCACGTCATGATCACAGCTGTGAATAGCAGCAGTGCTCCAGCCTGGGCAACACACTGAGACCCCTGTCTCTAAGGGGAAAAGAAGCCTATGGCAAACATCATTTTAACTAATGAAGTGGTAGATCCATTCACATTAGAATCAGGAATAAGACAAGAAATCCTAAAATCATTGAGTAAGACAAAAAAAAAAGCCTAAGATCATTGCTTCTCTGTAACAATGAGCTAGAGGTCCTAGATGCTGCACAAAGAGAATAAAAAGAAATCAGTTACATGGATTAGAAAGGAAGACAGAAAAATGTCATTGTTTGCAGATCACATGATTTTCTACAAAGAAAACCTAGAAGATCTACAAATTATAGGAAGTGACAAGAGATTAGAAAGGTGGTTGACTATAATCAATATACGAGAATGAGTTGCATTTCTGCATACCAGCAACAAACAAACAAAAAAGTACTGTTTATAACAGCAGCAAGTACTTAGAAATAAATCCTACAAAATATGTGTGCAACCTGTATGGAGATCGTAAAACTTAATTAAAAATTACTAAGAGAAATAAGTGGAGAGAAATACTGTGTTCATGGACTAGAAGTTCAGCAACATCAACCGGTCATTTCTGTGCAGATTAATTCTAGATTTAATAAAATGCCATTCAAAATACCAGCAGTTTTTTGCGAAACTTGTTGAGCTGATTCTATAAATTATATGGAAGAACCAAGAGTAATCAAGATATTCCCAAAGAAGATGATGGCCAGGTGCAGAGGGGAAGGTTCCCATCCTACCAGATAGCAAGACTTAATATAGTAATGAAGACACACTGGTACTGGTACAAGGGTAGACCAGTAGGCCAAAGGAACAGACCAGACAGCCTGGATAAACGGTAAAGGTATAGTGTAGATCAGAGTGGGACTTGTCAATATGTGCGAGTGGGCCAACTAGGTTATTTTATGGATAAAATAAAACCGATTTTTGTGATAGCATAGATAGCCGTCCAATTCTAGATGGATGAAAAATCTTAAATATGAATGGCAAAATATTTTAAACTTTAGGAGAAAAATATAAATGAAGACTTTTATGATTCTGAGCTTGAGAAGGGTTTCTTAATTGAGATGCACAAGACATAGATCTGAGACAAAAAGATTGATAAATTGGACTATGCAGACTCTAAGAACTTGTATTGAACAAAAGACACCATAAGGAATGAAGAAATAAGCCCAGACTTGGTAAAGGTACTTGCAGCCTATATAACTGATCAAGAATAAGCATCCAAATTTCTGAAGAATCTCTACAAATTTAAAAGTAAAAGACAACCAATAGAAATGTGTACAAAAGACACGAGCAGGTAATTTTACCAAAGGGAAGCAGGAATGGCAAATAAACCTGAAAAGGTGCTTCGATTCATAAATTAAGACCACATGAGATTTTTTTCACTCACTAAATGAGCAAATATTACAAAGTCTGATAATAGTAATATTGGTCAGAAGGGGGACCACTGGAAACTTTTATATAATCCTTTTGAGAGTATAAATTGCTATAACCACCTTGGAAAGCAGTTTGTCGTTATCTTAGTAAATTGGACATTTGTGTGTTCTACGTAGGATTCTGCCTCTGTGTGTATTCAGCGCAGAACCTTGTGTTGTGCACATATCTGCCAGTCCGTACAAGACTGTTGGTGGCAGTATTTTTTCACTTTAAAACCTGGAAATCAACCCACATGCCCATCAACAGAAGAATGGATAAATGCGATACAGCCGCATGGTGGGATGTTATATAAACAAATGACTCCAGCAAAAAGTGTGGATTAGTCTTAAAATGCAACGCGGGGTGAAAGCAGCAACGCAGGAGGCTGCACTGTCACATCATTTGTTCCCTCTGAAGCTCAAAAGCAAAACCATAGCCTGTACTGTTTTGGGATATACGTATGTAACAAACCTATTTTATTTGTAAAAGGTAAGGGAATCTTGAGCACAAAATTCAAGATCAGTGACCTCCAGCTTGGAGGTGGAAGGATGGGATGGGAAAGCTTCATAGAAGCAGATAGAACTACATACTGTTCTAGTTCTGCAATTGGGCCATGTGGTTGTGTGCTTGTCTCATTATCATAACATGATCAAAAATAATGAAAAGAAAATTGATTGTTCAAAGGGGTTGCATACATTCTCTACCACCCCTTTTTTGACTCCTGGGGTCAAGCGATCTTCCTGCCTCAGCCTCCCGAGTAGCTGGGACTACAGGCATGCGCCACCATGCCCGGCTAATTTCCCTTTTATCTATTTCCCTTTTTTGGGAAAGCTCTCCATGCACAAAAGAGTTAACACAGCAGACTGCGATTGTTATCCTTAGAGAGGGCTGCTTGCAGGGCAACCCTTGGCAGGGGTCTGGGAACTTGGACTTCTGGAGGGTTCCCAGCATCCCATGAACCGGTAAGAGTGGCTCCCGGTGCTAAACCTATAGTTCAAACAGTGTGGTTTATATTGAATGCTTGCTTTCCCTCTGGGTATCTGGAATTTGTGTGCTTACCAGGCAGAAGGTGCCTGTGATCAGCCCCAATAAAAATGCTGTGCACTGAGTCTCTGATGAGCTTCCCTGGTTGGCAGCATTTCACACATGTGTTCACAGCTCATTACTGGGGAAATTTTATGTGTCCTATATGACTTCCTTGGGAGAGGACCCTTGGAAGCTTGTGCCTGGTTTCCTCCACTTTGTGCTGGTTTTGCTTTGTTTCCTTTTGCTATAATAATTCACAGCTGTGAGTCTATGCTGAGTCCTCTGAGCTCTCTTAGCAAATTACTGAACCTGAGTGAGGGGGGTCTTGGGGACCCCCAAAATAACCTATAACTTAGAGTTGCAGTCTGTGGTATAAATACATCAAGCAGATTGGCAGCAAAACAACAGTAGTTACAAATACATGATTCCAAGTATACTCGCTGTGATACAACTTGGGTAGGGGTGGGGGTGGATGAAGGGCAGGGATTTGGGTGCTTATTGAAAAAGGCAGTCCATGCAGATGTGTATTCTGGAGAAGTTTACAAAGCAAATAATGGTAAGAGGTGCCATCTGGATTGCACACTAGTTATCAGTGTTCCTAACCAGCATGTGATGGCAATTGTGCACATACAGTGGCCCCTCCTCATCCACGGTTTCACTTTGCAGTTTTCGTTACGTGCCGTAAACCCGGATCTGAAAATAGGTAACTTCACATAAATTATATTAGAATATATTGTTATAGTTGTTCTATTTTATTGTTAGTTATTTTCATTCATCTCTTACTGTGCCTAATTTATAAATTAAACTTTATCCTAGGTATGTATATATAGGAAAAAACATAATATATATAGGGTTCAGTACTATCCATGGTTTCAGGCATTCACTGGGGATCTTGGAACATATCTCTAGTGGAGAAGGGGGGACTACCGTTCTACATAAAGTTTCCTTCTTTTTTTTTTTTTGAGACAGAGCCTCACTGTGTTGCCTGGGCTAGAGTGCCGTGGCGTCATCCTAGCTCACAGCAACCTCAAACTCCTGGGGTCAAGCGATCTTCCTGCCTCAGCCTCCCGAGTAGCTGGAACTACAGGCATGCGCCACCATGCCCTGCTAATTTTTTCTATATATATAAATTTTTAGTTGTCCAATTAATTTCTTTCTATTTTTAGTAGAGATAGGGTCTCGCTCTTGCTGAGGCTGGTTTCGAACTCCTGAGCTCAAACAATCCGCCCACCTCGGCCTCTCAGAGTGCTAGGATTACAGGCGTGAGCCACTGTGCCCAGCCAGGTTCCTTCTTTTGACTTGTGTATGGTTGGGTACAACACAATGAAATGAGGATTGTGTGGTTATAGATTTCTTGATTAGTTTTCTAGTGGAGGAAGTGATTGCTTTTCAGGTGGAATTGGATTACCACATATCTATTGCAAAATTCTTATCATGCACGTGATATTTCTTGCAGAGATGTGTTACATCAGAATTTTGAGAGTTATAAGCCTGAAGTACAAGAGCTGATTTGTGTAGCTGACCGTTTGGGATCACTGATGCAATATGAAACACCTGGTTTCCTGCCAAACAAGAGAATACACAGAGGTATTCTGGAAACTATCTGAAAGTGGAAATATTTCTGGCATAAGAGCCAGGGTGGTTAAACCATGTTGTGCTTTTTTAAAAACTAGTGTTTATTGTGCTTACTCAAACTCTCCTTGTGATCAGAACAGAAATGTGTAGAATCATTCATACTGAATTCTCAAGGAAGACTGCTTTCAGTCTTCGCATTTTTGCTATTGCTGTAGTATAGATCTAGGATATGGATATTAAATCCTTACTCTAGATCAGACAGCTGGTCCAGGGGAGCTGTTAGTATTTCCTTACTGTAGGAGTGAGGAGGAATTTGAATGTCTAATTGTTTCAGTATGAGACAGAGTTGGGAGGAGACAACTTGGGGTGTCTCTAGTTTCCTCTCATGGGTTTTAATTTTAATAGGAACATCATGACTGAGATGTACCTTGGGTCTTGTTATATCACCAATACTTCTGATCCTCTCTGTGATAACTCTTCAGTTATCATTGAGACTCTGTAAAGCAGTGGAAATCAGTCCCTCTAAAATGTACTTACACACTCTGTTTTCTCGTTATTTCTTTCTCATAGCCATGGGTTTGGCAGCACTGGAAGTCATGCAAGCTGTGCAGCGTACGTGGACCAACTCGAAGGTTCGAATGAATGGAAAAACACGGCTGATGCAGTGGAGAGACATGTTTGACATTGCAGTAAAATGGAGAAGGTAACTAACGTTTTAGTGAAAATAAACTAGCAGTCTCGTCATTGCAAAATAATGTCATTGTATTCTAGCTAACAGGTTGCAGATCCTGTTTTGCTTACTAAAGGCCTTCTATGTTAGGTTTCCCTGTCCAAAGTTTGTCAGAAATTGCTGACATCTTTATTTTTCGACATACACTCGACTATAATAATATTTACAAAATAGGAATTGATGGTAATCATGTTTCCAAAGCACATTTAAATGAAGTGTTTTAGAAACAGCAGTCTCTTTGAAAGAGCAGAGCTTACCTATGGTACCTTTGAATGAACTTCAATGGCCCAGTCCCTTTATAGTTAAGTACATGTCTGGCTAACCAGGTAGTTTAGAGGGAGGAACCTTTGATATGCATTTTTATGAGAAAAATCCTACTCTACTTGTAAACCTTTCCTAGCTTCTCAGTTGGTCCAATTGGAGCATCTGTTTGGAATTTGCAGGTTTGTACATCATATTTTTAGATGTAATGGACTAGCAGTCATTCTATCCCTACCTTTACAAAGACGTCTACATGTTTTATTTAGAATGCTTTTGAACACGTCTGAGTTTTATAAGGTCTTTGGCTTTAACAAGCTCTGTTCTACAGGATTGCTGACCCAGACCAGCCTGTGCTGTGGTTAGATCAAATGCCAGCACGAAGTCTCAGCAGAGGTTTTAACAACCACATCAATTTAATTAGGTATGAACCTTTTGTGCATCTTTCCTGTTTCCCTAGGAGTTCATTCTCAAGGGGCAGGCACTGAGACCAGTAGTGACCCATCGTTCCTTTCCTGGTGACTTTTTGACTAGGGAACACACGGATTAGCTCTGCAACTGCAGAATTGTGCCCACGTTCCTTTCCAATAGTCCAGTTGCAGAAATAAATGCAGCACATGCCACGCTCCTTCCCCAGGCTCTTCTCTTTGGTGCAGAGCTCAGTAGAAAGGCAGACTGCGGATGTTTGCCTTGGGCGTCAGTCTTTAAGGGTTCCTAGAACATCACAGAAAGTGATTAGATGGTACTCTAGCCTGGGTGACAGAGCAAGACTCTGTCTCAGGAAAAAAAAAAAAGAAAGTAATTAGATGGAGAACTAGTTACATTTACTATAATATCTCAATAATAATGTGTGGCTCAAAGAAATTCTTTGACAAATTTCTTGCAGTAGGGGAAAGGCTTCCCCACTCCCAGCGCTGACACACCAAGGGCTTGGATAAATAATACTCTGGCCACTAAGCTGCCTTCCAGAGAGGACAAGGCAGGTGCCGGGAGAGCTTCTGGTTTCTCCAGAGGCTCTGCAAGTTGGCACGTGGGTGAAAGGTTTTCCTCTTTACCCTCCCTTCATGTGTTTACCTGCCCTCTAAATAAATGATGAACAAATATTAAAGAATATCAGCTTCAAGGTGACCCATATTATCAACCTGTCTTTTAATGAATTTTATTTTAGATAAAATGTATAAATGTAGCCATTGTGTCACCTCTAAAATGCTTCTAGGTCCAGGAACTTGAATCAAGAAAATATTATTCTATACAAGTTTGACACTTGAGTATTTTGTTGTTTTTTTTTTTTTTTTTTGAGACAGGGTCTCACTGTGTTGCCCAGGCTAGAGTGCCATGGCGTTAGCCTAGCTCGCAGCAACCTCAAACTCCTGAGCTCAAACAATCCTGCTGCCTCATCCTCTCGAGTAGCTGGGACTACAGGCATGCGCCACCATGCCCGGCTAATTTTTTCTATATATTTTTAATTGTCCAATTAATTTCTTTCTATTTTTAGTAGAGATGGGATCTCGCTCTTGCTCAGGCTGATTTCGAACTCCTGAGCTCAAACAATGCGCCTGCCTTGGCCTCCCAGAGTGGTAGGATTACAGGCGTGAGCCACCGCGCCTGGTCTTAAGTTTGAGTTTTGATGAAAATGTCATTTATATATTTATTTTTAATTTCTAGAAACAAATTTCTTTTTCTCTCATTACTTGTATATTCCTATTTGTCATGGAATGACAATTGATAGGAAGACTCAATCACCTTGCTTTAAATGAAGGCCACTGTCTGTCAGTGTGCTGTGTGATGGTGATAGGGGAGGGAGATACAGTCTCCTGACTTCAGAAAGCTCACAATTTAGTGAAGAAGACAGAGCGGTAAACAGCTACTATTTAGCGTGTTAGAAGTATGGTGGTCAGATGTACAGGGTCACGGGAACCCGGGGAAAGGGTACCTAATCCTGCCTTCAGTGGCATTTCAGCTGCTTGGGAAAGTGGAAGACAGAGAGAGGTGGGTGATCAGGCATGGACCCACGGGTGAGTTAGTTATGGTCAGGAAACTGAGACTGGCTCGTTATGCCTGTTGATTAGCTTGCAATTAAGGGCATGTCAGACATTGAGGCTAGAAAGATAGGCAGAAGTCAAAATATATATAACTTTACAGTCCATGCTAAGGAGTTTTTTTTTTCCTGGAGATGATGGTGAGCCGTTCAGGGATTATAAGCAGAGAAGCCACATGAGCAGGTTTGCACGTGGGATGATCACTTTGGCAGCAGACGGCAGAATAGATTTGAAAGGTGGCGGCAACCTTGGAGGCAAGGGAGGAGGTTAGCAAGTTGTGCAGTTATTCGGGTGAACGAGTGCGAAGGCCCTGAAAGCTGTGTGGTAGTGGATTGGAGAGGAGGAGGTGGATATTTAGAAGGTAGATTCAGGTGCACTGGGGGTGGGTTAGAAACCGGGGAGAGTGTGGAATTAGAGGAAGGTCATCCTACTCCTCCTCCCCACCCCCCTGCACGTGGTTGTCCCATCAGACCAGAGAGCACCAGGATGAAAAGTAGGTGGCCACGTCTTGGGGGTGGGGGAAAAGTGTGGTGTGGGGAGTGAATTCCTATCTGACGGTTACACCTGACATTTGGGAGGCCCGGGAGTGATATCCCAGGAGCAGCTGGGTGTGTCATGTGACTCAGCATGTTGGCTGAACATGAAGTTCTGGGAGGGAGTTTAAAAGAAAAAGAAAAAAGGGGTGGAAATGTGAGGAAAATAATATTTAGAGTGGGCAGAGGAAAGGGGGGCTGCCAGGGAGCTGGAGAGCAAGGCGAGGGGTTGGCAGACAGTGCTGTCAGGAGAACCCGGGAGGGAGACGACGTGCTGCCTCCAACGTGGGGGGATCCCTCCAGGGGAGCTGGCACCAAGTCTGAACCTCACCGCAGCACACGAGGACTTTCCTTCCCACCGCGTCTTACCTGGAGCCGAGCCCGGTGCCGTTCCCGACAAACGATCTCGCCAAGACAGCGCTCGCGGCTTCCACTCACTGGCTGTGAACAAGCCAATTTCCCAGGCTCTTTTTTCCCTACGTTATTCTCATAGTTCTCTTATGGTTGTTTTAAGTTACTTTGAAATTTGGTGTTTTGAGCATATTCCTTTGGGAAAAAGAGTCTTAATTTTATTATTATTTTGCCTTATAGGGGTCAAGTGATCAACATGAGATATCTGGAATATTTTGAGAAAATACTTCATTTTATTAAAGACAGAATTCTTGTTTATCATGGGTAAGGCTTCCATTTCCTCCTTCATAGTCACGGGTTGGTTTCATACATTTCGCATTTGTTATATTTATGAAACTTGAGAATCAAGCCTGTTGACGAGACAAACAAGTTATATTAAATTTTTACGTAGCGTTTAGAATCGTAAAAGTTTTCATAATCACTTATCAACCTTTTCCAAAATAGTTTCCTAGAATTCATGGCCCTCCACTGAACTGTCTTTAACCTTACACACGATATTATGACTTTTCTAGTCTCTTTCTTCCAAAAAGCCGGATGTTTCTTTGATTTTATCTCTTAGGGATTTCAGCTTTTAATATGCATTCTCCCTCACTTGAAGGCAGTATGGTGCAGATACAGCAGGGAGCAGAACTCTGGGGGAAGAATTCTGAATGGTTAAATATCACTAAGTAAATATAAAATCGCTGTAAAAACCTAGCACGATACTTTCATTTGAGCAGCTTTAGAAAGAAAAAAGCATGTACTTCTAATTTCAGAGTCGAAATAGGAGGATCCAAGTTTTATGACCAAACTCATGCCCTCACCTGTATCCACAAGTGCTAGCTGTCAGTTCATTCCGTTTTCCATTTCACCTTCTGGTTGGACTGCTGTTTCCTTACTTCTCATCAGCAAAACTCATTAGGATTAAACCACCCCATTATTTAGAAACTTTAGTCTTGGCCCATCATTTGGATTATTGAGCTACTCATAATTAAGGACAATTTATTTAAATTAAATATAATAGAATAATTAATTATTATATTTCTCCATTAATCTGTTGCCACTTCTCTCTCTTTCTCTCTCTCTCTCTCTAAGAGCTAATAACCCGAAAGGACTGTTGGAAGTTAGAGAAGCTCTGGAAAAGGTACACAAGGTAGAAGACCTTCTTCCGATTATGAAGGTAAATTTATCATCAAAATCATAGTAGGTGTTTTGAGAGGGGAAAAAACCGAACAGCACTTTTTAAAAAAGAACTCATAATTATTAAATGCTTATTTATTAATGCTATAATTGTTTTAAAATTTACAAAGGATGCCATCTGAAATCACTAATATGAACACATTCTGAATAATAACCAAAATAAAACAAAACATAGGCGTTAGACTCAAACAGAAAAATTAACTTGTGGGGAAGCAGTTAATATAGGAAACAGAAGAAAACTTAAAAGTACATGTAATTGAATCCTGCTCCAGGCCACCATTGAGTAATTGGCACTCAGCCCTTCCACACCACAGCGCTTCTAACAGTAGACAAGACACAAGGCGGCGGTTTCAGGCACTGGATAATTACAAGACTGTGATTCTTGAGACAAGGGGAGCGTGAGCTGAGCCCCATCGTCACCCTAGCTCTGCGCTGGGGCTATTTATTAGATGACTGTGCAGGCATACGGAACCCCTGGAGAGAACAGCTGTCTTGTTCCGCTTAGGAGGTGGACCTTGGAGTTGGGGTCTGCTGAAGTGGCTGGAATTTACATGGCAGGGGATGGAGGAGGAGGAGACTGTGCAGGGTGGAGAGTGCCCAGAGGTTAAGGAGGGTGTTCCTCGTCATCCTTGGCTAGGAGCTTGGTCATGCACGTGCAGTGAGAGACTCAGGAGGCTCCATAGAGAGTGGCTGATGCGGGCACAAGAGCCGAACAGAGGTATGGATGTTTACGGTACTGAGAGACATTGAAGTTCTGGCCTCACCATGGCGGACGGATCCTGTGAGCACTTCAGACATTCAGTTAAGACCCCAGAAAGGACACATTGTAGAAGTAAGACAATACTCTACAGTAGGGTCCACATCCCAGGACGAAGGACAATTTCTAAATAGACTACGCTAAGAATAAAACCAAGCCTCAAAGGATTAAGTGGATCTGCTAGTGATTTGACTACCTGTCAAAACAAAACTCAGTACCCTTTAAAGGAAGGCAAAATAATCTATGCTCCTTAATTGCTAGAAAAGTGAATGCTGTGGTTTGAATGTGTCTTGCCAACATTTATGTGTGGGAAACTTAATGCCCAGTGCTGTGACGTTAGGAGGTGGGCCCTGCTGGGAAGTGTTTGGATCGTGGGGGTGAAGAATGGATGAACCCCATCATGAAAAGGGCTTTCAGGAATGGGCTCTCTCTCTTGCCCTCCGCCTTCCGCCATGTGAGGCTGTGGTAAGAAGAACCCCCTTCAGATGCCGGTGCCTTAATCTTAGAGTTCCTAGCCTCCAGAGCTGTAAGAGAATAAATTTCTGTTCCTTATAAATTGCCCAGTCTCAAATATCCTGTCACGGAAGCATGAAAGGACTAAGGCAGTGAAAAAGAGGAAAATGTGACCCATAACCAAGAAAAATAAAAACACTTGCCAGATAATCCAGATGTTGGAATTTGCTCTTTTTAAAGTCCTTGTCTGCTTCATAAATGTGTTCAAGGGCTTAAGGAAAACATGAACCTAGTGATGGAGGATTTCGGCAGAGAAGTGGAAACTATAATAAGAACCAGAAGAAGATTCTAGCACTGAGACGACGGTGGTCTCAGGTTCAGATTGGTAATCAGCTCGCGAGCACTGGGTTAGTTAGTGTTAAAGAAGGATGCTGGGCAGAGAACGACCCGCACAGCAGCCTGAGTCTCCTCCTGTGGCCCAGCAAGGACCCAAGTGTGGCTTCCTAGTGCACCACCCCTTTCGTTTGCATGGAGAGATGAGGTGAAAGTGTGCGTGGCCCGTCCTCAGAAAGAGGCTGCTCCTTTGGTTTTGCATGTGGCCCAAGGCTTGTGTGCCAGTTCATAGCTTTCCTGGAGCAGGGCCCGTCTTCCAGATCAGGGTTTTTACAGGATCTGTCCGTGTTTCTCAGCAGTGGAATACTTAACTTTATGAATCTTTTTTCCACCTAGAAGTAAAACTACCGCAAAATGTGGCAACAGCAGTTAGATTTGCTTTTCCTGTTAATGATTTGAGCATTGACGTGAAATCTGAATCGTTGTTCTCCTTGTAGCTGTAATAGATGAGATTGATTCATAGCAAATAAAACTTAGGAAATTTGTATGATAAAGCGTATCCATGTCTAAGGAATAACGAGGAAGCAGCATGTCGTGAACAGGGCACCAAGCCAAGCATTTGGACCAGGCCCCACATCTGCCCAGCTGGGCGTCGGTGGGCCTGTTTTATGGTCTTGCCCCAGGTTCCTGTCTGCCGAAGACCAAGGATTCTGGCAGACACGCTTGAGTCCACTGAGTACTTTACTGCACCGAGATGAAATTCATAGAGAATATGAAAATATTTTCCACACCAAGTCAGTTTTGTGCATTAAGAGAGTTATAAAAGGTAGCCTCTACTCAATCACATGTATTCCGGTATGCTGAAATCTGGGCATGCCTTCTGACAAGCAAGAGAGAGGTAGCCGGCAGCTGGTACCTAGTCACAAGAATATGTCAATTACAGCTGCATCTGTGTGTTGCTTGGTGAGCCACATTGTCACTGGCGATGTGGTTTTCTGAAATGGCAAACACACTTAACAAAAGTTCCACGCTGTATGTAATACACTCCTTGCTCAACGTATATGCCATTTGCTTTCAGTTCAGTGCATACGAAGGCTGTGTAACAAATAGTGTGTAAGTGCAAAATGGAATCTGGTTCCAGGTAATTATTCAATCACAAACAGGTTTTTCATCTACATGAAAGTCGTACATAACGTGTGACAATCCCCTGCACTGTGGGACATCTCATAGTCTTGGCCCCATCTGCCTGGTCTCTGTGACAACCCGAGTCTCCCATAAGTTCCTCCAGTGGCCCCCAGAGGGCAGATGGCACCATACTGAAGGACACTGCAGGGTGTCCCAGAGGCTTTCCACAGGCATTTTAGGCATTTAAGTTTACTGTAATATTAGGCAGAATACAAAATCAGCTAAGGAAGATTTTAATATTTCATATACGTCTTTGTTTAAAGAGAAGAGCAAAGTGATGACACTGCCGTGTCATTTAACCGCAGCCCAAGAGAGCGGAGCGTTGCCAGCCTGGGTGCCACCCCACTGTGAAGTCACCGGCAGTTGCTTTGTCTGGAAGGTTCTTGTTCTTGGTGGTGGGACTGACGTTCCACTCCAGCACTGTGCTTCTCGCTTTAGCCCAGGGTCCTGGATACGCTGATGTTTTACAAGACACACATAGAAGTCCATACAACCAGATGTTTGAATGTTTAAAGCACTTGGTGAAATGTGGTCCCATGACAGCGTCCACTGAAACACAGAGTGCCGTCCAGGAAAAACCAAGTTAACATCGACCTCAGCCCCCCAGCGGCAGCTTATCAGCAAGTAACCTGGACCCTAATTCCCAAAGGCCTGGGTTCACAGTCCCACTCTCACCGCTGCCCAGGCCAGACTGTGCCTCCCCGAGTGCTTTTCTCATCTGTAAGATTGTGTTTTATCGGTGTGTTGTGAGGATCAAATGGGAATTGGCACGTGGCAAGTGCTAGCACATTCCCTGTTCTGAGGTCGTCTTCTGTGTGAACGGTGCTTGCCCGTTTCAGCGTGCGCTGTTGGCCTCCATGGCCTCCTGTCCAACCCCTCCGCCCCCCTCCAGGTTGTCAGCGGCACCTGCTGTCTTGCTGTTTGTAGACAACCTCACCCCGCACATAGCCTTTTGTTTTATTGTTGGTTCTCTTACTTCAGGTCCATCAATCCTGAAAAAAAAATCGTCAATATAAATTAATTGGGTAGCATTTTCTGGAATAAGCACAAAACCCATTTGCTGGCATTTCAGGTTTGTCCCCAATGTTTTACACAGAAAGCTGAAACTGCGTTTATACCCATCACCCCTGAGGTCCGATCTTAGCTCTGAGTAATTCCTTTATCATACTTCTCCATGGTCTGCCAAAGTGTGTATATGTGTGTGTGTGAAGGTCTCTAGTTAAATATAATTCTGAGTATTTTTGAGAAAAGTCAGACTCTGCTTTGAAGGATCACTAGCATGAACATAAGTTGCTTTTTTGAGCTACAAGATGTTTGGTACAGCTATTCTGCCAACAGTCAAAGTTACTGCCTACTAAGATGCACATGAGGCAAAAACTCACTCTTAGAAGTGAGCAATATACCTTGTTGATTAAGAGATCCCATGAGCTTTTGATGCTGGGGTTCCCTGCTGGCCTCTGGTAGGGGCCATGGGGAGTGTAACTTGGGCTCCTAGAGTTTGGTTGGAATGTGTGTCAAATGACATCCTTGACCCTCTTAAAAAACATCTGAATTGGATTCAGCACCACAGAGTTGCAGTTGGTGTTTGCAATGAATTAAACACTAGTAACGTGAATTTTCTTTTTCCCTGAAAGCAGTTTAATACTAAAACGAAGGATGGGTTCACGGTGAACACAAAAGTTCCCAGCCTCAAAGACCAAGGGAAGGAATATGATGGATTCACGATTACTATTACGGGAGACAAGTATGTGTGCTTCTTGATGTGGGTATAAAGCTAGAGCAGGAAGACTGGAGCAGGAAGTGTGCATGTGCTTTTTGTTGCCATAGAGGTTGGTCTTACTGGGCTTTTGCTCTATCCTGAAATGAAAAATTGCCAAGGTCCAGGGTGCACTTATAACCAGGTATATTTTTTTAATGTGACATCCAGAGTATGACACCGGCAGACACATTTTCTGACTATGCTAAATATAATGACTTTCTAGCTGCTAAGTATAATGTCTGATGTCGTTTGTGAAAAGCATTCTTCCCAGCTTTTGTCATTCCTTGTTGGGGTGGGGGAGGCTTTTATTAATAGTAATGAAACGAAAGCAGGTGAGCGGTTGGCAGCTTGAAGTCCATTATAGGATTTTTTTAAAAAATATAGATTTGTAACAATTATGTGAACAGTGCAATCTTATTGTAGAAAGTTTAGAATACACAGATGAGCAAAATTAACAAAATAAAAATCTAGCTGTTTTCCTTAAGACTGAAGTCACACTGTACATTTTGTTTTGTGACCTATTTCCTTTCTGCCCTTTCCATCCCATTATCATGGTCTTTTTACCAGTCACATTCTTATAAGCATTTTTAGTAGCTGCCATTGTATAGATGTTGTAGAATTTCTCCTACTGATTTTTTTTTTATTGACCATTTAGGGTGTTTCCCATTTTTTTACTTTATAAATAACACTAAAATGAATGTTTTTATTAACTGTAGTTTTATTTATATCCAAAATCCAAACTTCATATGGCAACTTCCATATACCTTGAATTTTGGATGAAATTACCTTGTAACTGCATGCACGCACACGCATATACATGCACACACACACACACACACACACACACATTCTTCAGTGTGTACGTAGCCTGCAGAAGGTTAAGCCCTCCCACAATTCCTGCCGGCTTGGCCATGGGCTCTGACTTCCATCCTCCAGCCCCTCTGGCTCTGGCTTTCTCAGATGCTTTTACTCTCAAACTACCAGGAGCCGCCTCTGTGAGTTCCATGTCAAAACTTAAACAGGCCTTCACGAGTAAACACCACTAAAGCAACTTCCAGATTTTGTGGCATTTCCATATCCTTGAAGTCTCCAACTCTACTCCGAGCTGCTTATCAAAGTATTTTCCCAATAAAGATCATTTTCCCCCAGCAGGAATTCCAGGATATGCTATTTAAAGTTAAAAGTGTTTTCCTACCTTTTCACATATCCAGGATGTGTATCCTCAGATCAGATTCCCAGCCAGAAATGGAATTACTAAATAAAAGAGTACAGTTGACCCTTGAACAACACAGTGGATAGGGGCAAACCCCACTTCCCCTGACAGTCAACCTTTCCATGTAACTAACTCCCCCAAAACTTTTCTAATAGCCTACTGTTGACTAGAAGCCTTACGAATAACCCAAACAGTTGATTAACACATATTTTGAATGCTGTATGTATTATATACTATATTGTTATAATAAAGTAAGCTAGAGAAAGGAAAATGTTTTTAAGAAAATCATAAGGAGGAGAAGATGTATTTCCTATTGATTAAGTGGATGTAGATCAGCATAAAGATCTTCATTCTTATCATCTTCACACTGAGCAGGCTGAGGAGGAGGAGGGGGTTGGTCCTTCTGTCTCAGGGCTGGCAGGGGCAGAAGAAAGTCCTCGTGTAAGTGGGCCTGTGTGGTTCAAACCTGTGTTGCTCGAGGGTCAGCTGCACATGGGATTGCCCCCCCGAAACATGGCATCTTTCCTCAACTGCCTGTTTTGGCCTACCTGCTGCCTCCCTTGCTCTGGGCCTCCCAACCCCTAGGCAGGACTCATGCCTAGAGTCCTGCCTCCCGTCTGCTTCGAAGGTGCTTCTACAGCACTGTTAAAGCTCCACCGCACTGGCCATTCCCTGGCCCCAAAAATACCTCCCCTCTCCGTACCCTGCCATTGCCTGTCGCACCTAAAACCAGCTTCCCTGGCAGGCATTCACAGCCTCCCGTGACGTGGCCTCAGACATTTCCTGCTTGACCCAGGCCATCTTCCTGTCACAGCCTGTCCTGCTAGTCCAACTGGACCGCTTGCTTTCTGAGCTCACCTCCACTTCCCTGTGTCTGGGTCTGTCACTTCTGACCTTCAGGACCCATGTCAGATCACTTCTCCCGTGAGACCTTTCCTGCTTTTCCGCATGTCTTCCAATTAGATCCAATCTCATCTTTTGAACCCCTGATGGGCTCTATCATGGCCCAAAGCATGGTCGCATAGTAATTTGCGACCCTGTTTCTCCCTCCCTTCCTCTATCAAGGCAGTGGCTGGGCTTTTCTTTGTAGGATCTAAGAACTAAGTGCCATGTCTTCCTAATGGTGTTTCACAATAAATACCTGTTGCGTCACATTTAAATCCTCCATAGAGCCTCAGTGGAGCTAAGCATGTGGCAGAGGCTTGAAAGGACAAAAAACAGCAAAGTTCCTGAACTTCCTTCCTATGCACAGTTCTTGCTCCTGGTCTTCAATCGTGTTGGAGAAAATATTCAGGGACACATGTTGTGTGAGCAGCATATGGGCGTTTAAATGCATCTTCACTATGTATAATTGTTTCCCGTATGTTAGCATAAGCTCATGTAATAAGTACATGTGCTTGGACTTACTGTGAGCAAATGAGTAACTGGTCACTTGAAGTGTGAGGAAAGTATCATGTTTTATGGAAAAATGCATTCTTATAAAATATACCTCACCTGTCTATAGTTAGATATGTTTAGTGCCACATCAGCATGCTGTTTGCTTTTCTTTTTTTTAGCTTTCTGTGTTTGGCTGTTTAAACTGTATAATGCATGCCTTTGACACCCGTTCTTGTATTTTCAGAGTTGGCAATATACTATTTTCTGTGGAGACTCAAACCACAGAAGAAAGGACACAATTATATCATGCCGAAATAGATGCACTTTATAAAGATCTGACAGCAAAAGGAAAAGTATTGATTCTTTCATCAGAATTTGGGGTAGGTTCCTTTGTTTCCATTGTTTCCACTCTTCCTATGATTCCTTTGTAAACTTTTTAAAACCTCTGTCTTTTCATTGAGACTGTACATCTTATGCCAAAATCAGATTGAATAGACCTATAAATAGTCTTTAATATAAAAAATTTCCCATATTCAGTAATTACAGCAATGGGGGAGGACGATAAATTTATTCTTTATGTCATTAGTACTATGTACTGTCATAAGTTTAGGCTTTGACAGGATTTAAATGAAAAAGTTGGTCCATGATGAAAATGACCTGTGCCTCACCTTTTCTTCTATTTTCTTTCCTTCACTGTGGATTTTGCTTGTACCATGTGTTTGCAATGAGCTTTTGAACGTGAGTCAGATGATGCGTTCTCACTGGTTCACAGCAATGAAAGCACACTGGAGTGGTGTGCCCTGCACTTAGCAGCCCTTTTCTTGTCTGGGGCCTCATCCCTCGGGTGCCTGCGGCTGCCAGAGGTGGGCTCTTTGCAGATGTTCTCTCCCTGCCATGCCCCCATCCTGCGTTCTGAAACAGATGCCCCTAACTCTCGAGATGTCACTTTACTCTCTGACATTCAGTCACTTCATCCATGTAATTAAGCCTCTACGTCTATATACATAATTAAGCATATTTATCAACTAAATCTCACTTTGGTGTTGGGGAAAGGACTTAACCTGGATCTGTTGAGGTAGGGAACATGTTGTTTGACAAAGTATACTTGGTATTAATAAGTGCTTCTTAAAATTTTAATCATAATATGTATTTTGACATTTCAAATAACATCAAAGGAGACTGAGATTTTTATGTTTATCAAAGGGGCTTGCAGTTTAAGAAACAGCTGGGAAAACACTAATGTAAATTTAACTATGTATGTATTTCCTTTCATTGGGAAAAATGATACAAAAGAGTATAGAATATTTAAGAATGTGAAAAGTAGGTTCTTGGTTCTTATAGGAGAGGAATGAAACAATCCTTTCCCTGATATAAATGATTCTTAAGTGTCTTGTCACCTAATGAAAAATTAGTTTGTAATTGAGTGTGTAAGTTCATGAGCCTGTGTCTTTTTTTCTAGGAGGCTGATGCTGTCTGTAACTTAATCTTATCCTTAGTTTATTACTTTTATAATTTAATGCCACTCTCTCGAGGATCCAGGTAAGTGATCACTTGTCATTAAAATTTTTTTAAATTTAGAAATGTGTTCTTTTTTGCTTATCCTGTTATGAGTATAGGTATAAAAGTACACCAAGAATTGGTGAGAAGCCCCTATTTTTTTCCAAAATCCACTTAAAAAAACATTTCCTTGATCTTCCATATCATCTAAAGAATTATAAAAGATAGTTCTAATATAGTGTGTTTGTGTTTAACCTATTGAAGATTTACTATGTGTCACACATCCCGTGCTCAGTGTGTTTTAATTTTTGGCATTTGCCAGCCCTTTACTCTTTTTCCTTATTGTCCCTTTTCCACTTTTTGGCCATTAGTTGAACTTTAATCCTAATATTTTATACTTTTGGGTCCCAATCATTCCTTAATATTTTTATTTGGATAAATTCTTGCTACTTGTATAAGTACATCAGGAGTTTTTTAGGTGTCATTAAAACAAAGCTTATGTCTGTAGAGTTCTCATTTTATTCTCTTTTTTCCCAGTACTATGTGCAGTAAATCATGTAAATAAATGGCATATTGCCATTGCTAGCACATATTTAAACTTGAGATGTTTTGGCTAAAAATAATACTCCTAAACGTCTTTAATTAATGCTTCAGAAAGTCAAATTCCCCTAAATATGGTAGTCAATTTGGTTATAGTATTTAAAAGACATTGAAACTAAATAGGAACATAAATGTTACGTTATCAGCATAATTATTGCTAGTTGCATCCACTAAACAAATGTGCGTAAGGCCTGTTCACACCACCTCTGTGGACCACCTATGCGGGCACAGTACAGAACTCCCTGCATTCGTCCTTTGGAAAGAAGTGCAGCTCCAATCGTTCTCTCCTCTCTCCCTCATCCCTGCATCTGTTGAGTCCTAAATCTTGTGGATTCTGCCTTCTCCGCCTCTGTTTCTCTCTTCCTTAAGCCCTCTGCAGCTAGCTTTGCTCCTGTCCTCTCTGTGCCCCACTTCTCTCCAGCACCGTCCCAAAGCCACTGGCTTAAGTATGAGCTTGGTGGCATCGTGCTCAGAGTGCAGTGTTAGTCTCTACCCTGCGCTAGTTTGCCTTGGCCGTGGCACTTCTCCCTGTAGCTGCCTTTTTTTTCCCTTGTGGCCCTCCTGTAGGTCCTCCACCAGCCCTCTCCACCACACCTCCTTGCCTTCTCTTCTGTCCCCTTCACCCCCAGCTCCAGGGTCCTTAAGAATATAGCATATGTGTCTGTAGCCTCTGTGAAGTCTTCCTTGGTAGGTGACCCCAGGAATCAACACAACTTGCTTTCCTTGGTGTCTACTCAGGGCACTTATAAGGTTGCTGTCAAGGTATTTGTGCCATCTTGTCACCCCTGCTAGCCTGCATACTCTCAAAGGCAAGATCTGTTATTATCATATGCCAGTTGGTTCTAGGAAAAGCATAACACCATGGTGCCAATGCTGGGTCCCATGGACTTTTGCCATCTACACTCTACCCAGAAGCAGTCAGCCCCCCCTCTCTCTTCTTGCCACGAGCACAAGGGCAACTTCTTCCAAACACCTCCTACCCCAGCCCTGCACACTCACTACCCTATGCTTGTCTTGGAGCGACTAGAGCAGGGACCCTGTCTCACAAGCCCCTGAACAAGCAGACAAAGGTACCCTGCAATCTCCTCAGCCTCTGACAGCCACCTTAGAGCCCCCGCAGTTCACACAGACCCCAAAGCTCCAAACCACCAGGCTGTTAGTACATTCTGAGAATATGTTCTTCTTTTCTTCTTTGGAGGCCAACATTTTTAATGCTTAAAAAATAAGATTAATATATTTGTATTTACAAAGTTTATTACATATATGCATTTTGAAGCCAAGCCTCATGGAGGACCACAAAACAACCAGAAATTAAATAACACCATGGCAGTAGTAAGTTCTTACCAATCAGTAATAACACTGAACATGAATGGACTAAATTCCAATCAAAAGACATACAGTGGCTGAATGGATTAAAAAAAAAACAAGAGCCAACTGTATGTTGTCTGCAAGAAATCCACTTTACCTATAAAGACACACATAGACTGAAAATAAAGGGATGGAAAATGTATTCCATGCAAATGGAAACCATAAGAGAGCAGGAGTAGCTATACTTCTATCAGATAAAATAGACATCAAGACAAATGTGTGAAAAAGAGACAAAGTCATTATATAATGATAAAGGAGTCAATTCAGCAAGAGGATATAACAATTCTAAATATATAAGCATCCAACACTGCAGCGCCCAGGTATATAAAGCAAATATTATCAAATATTATCAGAGAGATAGACCCCAATACAAGAATCACTGGAGACCTCAACACTCCACTTTCAGCATTGGACAGATCATCCAGACAGAAAATCAACAAAGAAACATTGGACTTAAACTGCATTTTAAACCAAATAGACCTAATAGATATTTACAGAATGTTTCATCCAACAACTGCAGAGTCCACAGTCTTCTCTTCAGCTCATGGACCATTCTCAAGGATAGACCATATGTTAGGTCACAAAATAAGTCTTTAAAAATCCAAAAAATTGAAAGCATACCAAGTATTTTCTCAGACCGCAATGGAATAAAACTAGAAATCAATCACAAGAGATACATTGGAAACTATAGAAACACATGGAAATTAAACAATATGTTCCTGAATGACCAGTGGGTCAATGATGAGATTAAGAAGGAAATTTAAAAATTTCTTAAAACAAGTGAAAATGAAAATACAGCATATCAAAACCTATGGATACAGCCAAAGCAGTAATAAGAGGAAAGTTTATATAACAGTAAGTGCCATATCAAAAAAGTAGAAAAGCTTCAAATAAACAAGTTAATGATGCATCTCAAAGAACTAGAAAAACAAGAGCAAACCAAACCCAAATTAGTAGGAGAAAAGAAATAATAAAGATCAGAGCAGAAATAAATGAAATTAAAACCAAAAAATACAAAAGATCAGCAAAACAAAAGGTTGGATATTTGAAAAGATAAACAAAATTGATGCACCTTTAGCCAGACTAAGAAAAAAGAGCACCCAAATAAATAAAAGCAAAGATGAAAAAAGAGACATTACAACTGATACTGTAGAAATCCAAAGGATCATTACAGACTACTATGAGCAACTCTATGCCAATAAATTGAAAAACCTAGAGGAAATGGATAAATTCCTAGACACATACAACCTACCAAGATTGAACCAGGAAGAAATCCAAAACCTGAATAAGCCAATAACAAGTAATGAGATAGAGCTAATAATAAAATGTCTCCCATCAAAGAAAAGCCTAGGACCCAATGGCTTCACTACTGACTTCTACCAAGCATTCAAAGAAGAACTAATACCAATCCTACTTAAATTCCAAAAAATCGAGGAGGTGGAGATGCTCCCAAACTCATTCTACGAGGCCTGTATTGCCCTGATGCCAAAAGCAGACAAAGGCACAACAAAAAAAGAACACTATAAGCCAATATCTCTGATGAATGTAGATGCAAAAATCCTCAAAATACTAGCAACATGAATTCAACAACATATTAAAAAGATTATTCACCATGATCAAGTGAGATTCATCCCAGGGATACAAGCATGGTTGAACATATGCAAATCAATCAGTGTGATGCATCTTTATATCAACAGAAAAAAGGACGAAACCATATGACAGTTTCAATTGATGCTGAAAAAACATTTGCTAAAATTCAACATCTCTTCATGACAAAAACTGTCAAAAAAATGAGTATAGAAGGAACTTACCTCAACATGATAAAAGCCATATATGACAGACCCACGGTTAGTATCATACTGAATGGGGAAAAACTGAAAGCCTTTCCTCTAAGATCTAGAACAAGACAAGGATGCCCACTCTCACCACCGTTATTCAACATAGAACCGGAAATTCTAGCTGGAGCAAACAGAGAAGAGAAGAAAGTAAAGGGCATCCAAGTTGGAAAGGAAGAAGTTAAGTTATCCTAATTTGCAGACAATATGATCTTGTATTTAGAGAAACCTAAAGACTCTACAAAAAAACCTATTAGAACTGATAAACAAATTCATTAAAATTGCAGGATGCAAAAATCAATATACAAAGATCAGTAGCATCTGAAGGAGAGGAATTAAGTATATCAAAATGCCAACAGTAAACAATCTGAAAAAGAAACCAGGAAAGTAATCCCATTTACAATAGCTACAAATTAAGTAAGATACCTAGGAATAAACTTACCCAATGAAGTGAATGATCTCTACAATGAAAACTATAAAACATTGATGAAAGAAATTGAAGAGGACACAAACATTGGAAAGATACTACATGTTCATGAAGTGGAAGAATTAGTATTGTTAAAATGTCCATGTTACCTAAAGCAATCAATCTACAGATTCAATGAATCCCCATCAAAATATCAATGACATTCTTCCAAGAAATAGAAAAAATAATCCTCAAATTTTTATGGAACCACAAAAGACCCAGAATAGCCAAAGGCATCCTGAGTAAAAAGAAGAAAACTGGATGAATCATGTTACCTGACTTCAAATTATACTATAGAGCTATAGTAATCAAAAAATCATGATATTGTCATAAAAACAGACATGTATTAATAGATAAATGGAACAGAATAAAGAACCCAAAAATAAATCTGTACATCTATAGTGAACTTATCTTCGACAAAGGTGCCAAGACCACACAGTGGGGAAAGAACAATCCTTCAATAAATGGTGCTGGGAAAACTGGATATCCATATGCAGAAGAATGAAACTAGACCCTTGTCTCTCACCATATATAAAAATCAAATAGAAATGGTTTAAAGACCTAAATCTAAGACCTGAAACTATGAAACTACTTAAAGGAAACATTTGGGGAAATACTTCAAGACATTGGTCTGGGCAAGGACTAAGAGTAATACCCCAAAGCAGTGGCAACCAAAGCAAAATTGGACAAATGGGATCACATCAAGCTAAAGAGCTTCTGGGCAGCAAAGGAAACAATCAACAAAGGGAAGAGACAGCCTACAGAATGGCAGAAAATATTTGCAAACCACCCATCTGACAAGGGACTAATAACTAGACTATAAGGAGCTCCAACAACTGAATAGGAAAAAAATCAAATAGTCCAATTAAAAATGGGCAAAGAATCTGAATAGACATTTCTCAAAAGAAGGCATAAAAATGGCCAACGGATATATGAAAAAATACTCATCATTATTGCAGAGAAATGCAAATCAAAACTACAACGAAATATCTCACCCCAATTAAAATGGCTTTTATCAAAAAGGCAATAAATGCTGACAAGGAAGTGGCAAAAGAGAAACCCTTGTACACTGTTGGTAGGAATGTAAATTAGTGCAACTACTAAGGAGAATATTATGGAGGTTCCTCAAAAAAGTGCAAATAGCACTACCGTATGACACAGCAATCCCACTGCTAGGTATACATCTGAAGGAGAGGAATTAAGTATATCAAAATGATATCTGCACTCCCATGTTTATTGCAGCACTATTCACAATAGTCAAGAATTAACCTAAGTGTCCATCAATGGATGAATGGACAAAGAAGTTGTGGTACAAACACACAATGGAATATTATATAGCCACGAAGAAGAGTGAAATCCTGCCATTTGCAACAACGTGAGTGGAACTGGAGAACATTATGTTAAGTGAAATAAGCCAGGCACAGAAAGACAAATCTCTCATGTTCCAACTCATATGTGAGAGCTAAATATTAAAAACAAGAGATCACATGGGGACAGAAAGTAGAATGATAGTTACCAGAGGTTGGGAAGGGTTATCAAGGAGCAGAGGATAAAGTGGGGTTTGTTAATGGGTGCAAAAATATAGTTAGATAGAATGAACAATATTTGATAGCACAACAAAGTGACTGTAATCGACAGTAAGTTAGGGTATGCTTTAAAATAACTAAAAGAGTGGAATTGGAATGTTCCTAACACAAAGAAATGATAAATACCTGAAGTGATAGATACCCCAATTACTCTGATTTGTTTAATTCACGTTGTATGCCTGTGTCAAAACATCACATGTACCCTGTTAAGATATACAATTGTACCCATAATAATTATGTACCCATAATAATTAAAAATAAAGTTTTTTTAAAAAGCTAAGCCTTATGAGGTTGTTAAAAATATAAATGGGCATATTTTTAAATATATTATTTTACAAGAATAGGAAAAAATAAGTACAAAAGGAACTCCTAATAAAAGGAAACACCTTTTTGTTCCTCAGAAAAGGAATGTTCTTGGTGACATTTACCCTTAAGTTAATAAATTAGTAAATATTTTTAAAACAAGTAGAGATATTCTCACATTTAATGAAACATTTAGTATTTTATTCCAAAGAATTCTTAAGTAAAATTTTATCTTTTATGATGGAAAATCCATGGTGAGATTTAACATGATAACTGTTTATGGACTACGACAAATTGACGATTGTTCTTTATTTAAATAGTGTCATCGCTTACTCCGTCATCGTGGGAGCACTGATGGCAAGTGGAAAGGAAGTAGCAGGAAAAATTCCCAAAGGGAAGGTACGTTGGAGCTAGACGGGGGAAATGCTTGGTCGTGTGTTAAATCCCAATCTGTGCATTTTTATCTTAAGGTATGTGAGTTAAACAGATCTCAGACTGTAACTTTCTGCTCTGTATTTAGTGACATTCCTAAATTTCTTTCTTTTTCAGTTAGTTGACTTTGAAGCCATGACAGCCCCTGGCTCAGAGGCCTTTAGCAAAATAGCCAAAAGCTGGATGAACTTGAAAAGGTAACTGGTTGATGAGGGCTGACAAAGGGACATTTCAACTAGGGCAGGGAAGCGGCTTCCTGTTACTTTGGAGCTCTGTGAAAACTGGAATTGTTATACTGGTTTTTATAAGTTAATATTTGCTACAACAAATTTCAATCCACCTGTTCAAGGTTAAAAGGTTTTGCTGTTGCGTATAAGACCCTTTAAGGGTGAGTGTATGGATAAAAATGAACGATGAATAAAAAATAAGAAAAATAGTGAAAGTAATGTTACAAGTATCTTATTGATATAATCAGGCATTTGTTTACCCTTTATTCCCAACTCTTAGGCTCGGTATTCAAGAACCTGTAGACAGAACCCATTTTACCTTACTCCAGGTGGTAGCTCTTAGCCTACTTAATTGCATTTTATTACACTCCAGTTTTGAGAAGCTGGCACTATATTGTAATTTAAGCAGGGAATATGTGTGAACCGGTGAATACCAGCCAGGAGTTATCCCTGACGGTTATTGTGTGCGAAGAGTCCAGCAGCCACGATCTCTTAGTAAAATTAAACTCTCAGATGCTTTAATAGTTAATAAAGAATAAGCAAGTCTCACTATGTGACCTTGCTTAGTCTTGTCCCTTCTCTTTGTTTTCTATATCCCAACTACCCCTAGTTTTGCCTTTCACCTTTATTTGACATAGGAGCCACTTGAGTCATTGCTGGGTAATTTGTACTCTTGTTTAAAATAGAGAAATTTGTGCCTATCATCCACTGTTGCTAATTTGTAAGGATTCCCTTAGCTCTGTGATGAAAACTTCTCAATAGTTACACCAAGTCCCGGTACCTTCTTGTTTTGGTTTTATTGGTTTGCGTGTGTCAGTAATATGACCACGTGGCCAAAGAGCTTGCTGCCATTCCTTACATAATTGTACAGTGTGAATCGTTCAACAATTCTTTAAGGAAAGAATAACAGCGCTACCTTATGTTATGTAGCTAACATTTCACAGCGTACTTTGTCACACCTCATCTCATCCAGTTAGAAACACTGTTGTTACAAGTAAGGGAAGCAGGGCCTCCAGAAATAGCCAAAGGTAACAAGAGCGAAGCTGGCCCTGAAGCCTGTGCCTTCTGACTCCAAGTCCAGCAGATAGCACAGCAGGACCTGTGACACGTGACAGTGTGTAAATCAGAGTTTAATTTTTGTTTTCCAAGTTTTGGTTGAATTCCGAGCAGCTCATAACATGAGCCTACTGATACCCCAGTCCTTTGCTGGAGAAGGCTCTGGTCTGTTCACAGCTCCTCCCTGCTTTTCTGATAGCGTCTGATGTGATATACGTAGGGGTGAATATAATAATAGAAACATACGAATATAATAATATAAATATAACATAAGCTTTGTCCCTTTTTTTGTAAAATTTTGTTAATTTTCATACCCCTTCTTTGTGTTTTTCAGTATTTCACCTTCTTATAAGATGCTGCCATCAGTATCAGAGACGTTTCCAACACTAAGGTCAATGATTGAGGTGCTAAACACGGACTCCTCTCCACGTTGTCTTAAGAAACTCTAGTTCCGCTGTGGTATTTATACAAGTAAAGGGCCGGACCTCTTGCTTCTTAAGTTATTTTTTAAAACATGGAATTATAAAGAAATTAGGTCCTTTATTACTTTTGATACTGACTTTTGATAGGAATTGAATACTTGAAATCATTTTCTTTACCTTTCTGAACCATAACAAAAATCATGAAAGAAAGTTTTTGGGGGGAAAAAACTACTTGACTGGGAAGAAAAGTGTATGTATTAGCCAGTCAGTGGCCTGTTGCTTTCCACTTGAAAAGTCATACAATTCCTTCCCTACAGCAGAAAAAAAGTTTTCTTGAACAACCAAAAATTAATAATGAAGATGAACAAAACCAACAACCAAACAGGAGTGTTTTCATTCCTTTATTTTTCAAAGACTTTCTTTTTAGATACATTGTAATAGGGTATTTTTTGACTCACATCATCTCCCTATATGGGTTCTCCGTTTTATTTGAACTACGGAAGATTCATGGGCCATCAGTATGTGTCACACAGCCAAGAACGCTTGTTCTGAACGATACAAACAGTATTCACCAATGTCCCAAACACTGAATTATCAAACCATTTTTTTCTTTGTTGGAAAAAAATAAACTGGGGTGATTTCTGTAAATCACCAGTTTTTGGCACTGGATTATGTATGTTTTTATTGTGTGGGCTAGTTTCACTTTCAGGTACAAGAACATTCAGAAAATTACTCATTTTTTTCTAGACAAGGTAAGTGACAATAAGTAAAATGGGTTGATTAAACTGTTGCCATTTCCAAGTCACTTTCATTTTTATTCTTTG
Organism: Avahi laniger; assembly: GCA_963575035.1. Lineage (NCBI taxonomy): Eukaryota > Metazoa > Chordata > Mammalia > Primates > Indriidae > Avahi > Avahi laniger. The sequence goes on from CAUYSK010057490.1 coordinate 72,427, forward strand.
ATTTTTGTTAAAGAGCCAAAAACAAACTATTCACTACTTTCTGTTTTGTAGTTTTTTTCTCGAAATTTTACGTAAGAGTAGCATGACCATGTCTCATATTTAGGAGACTGTGCTCACGGTGATTTCCCAGTGCCGTCGTTAGCAGAGTTATCTGTGAGTCTTGGTAGGAAGTGTCTTTGGTAGGAAGTGTCCTTCCAACAGCCTTGGGCTTGCCCGACGGGCAGGTGCTGTTCTGGTGCCGACAGGTCCTTTAAAACAGCCACAGGATGGGGCTTGTGTTCTCATCTCGTCTGCGTTACCACCGAAGGAGAAGGGGAGAATGATGTAAATCGTTAGGCACATCGCATTTTATAAACAGATTTCATATCCACAGGTGAGTTTTCTCCTGAGACTTATGCTGCAGTCAAAAAGATGAGCATCTTTACTTCTGTTTTACAGGTAAGGGAGTTGAGCTTTGGGAGGTTAATGGCTCTCCAAGCTCACCCTGCTGTTGAAGCGGTGATGCGGGGATTCCTAACCGGTCCTCTCTGACCCCCGGGCCTGCCCTGCCCCACCGGGGTCTTGGGGAACCAAGGTTTCAATTCTCTGGCTCTTCTCGGGATTCAGAACCCTTAACACAGTACCATGCAAATCTTCATATGTCAATCAGGTTCCTTTAAGTTTCTTTGCATTCTTAACTTCATCCTGTTTTGACTAAAACTGGTCCACGCTTTATATATGTGACAAATAAGGGAAGTGGGGCTTAGAGAAATCGCTAACGCTAATAGTGAGCGATGGACCCGAAGCCTGTCTTCTGATTCCGAGTCGGGCGTGCACCACCGCAGCACCGATGGTGTGTAGGCCTGTGTAAGGCAGAGTTCAGTTTCCTTCCCAGAGCTCTGGTTGAACTTCCAGGCACAGAGGAGCTGCATTCAGATACACCCTGCAGGATTGCAAAGCAAGATGAGAATTGCAGAGATTAAACAAAGTGGAAATGAATAGGTTTTTAAAACTTGTCTCTCTTTTTTGTTTATCATCTTAAAATCAAAATCCTTCCATTTTATCAAGGACTTTCCTTTATCACCAACTCTTTATGATTTTAAATTGTGAGATACCTGTTTCTCAATTAGGGAAATGGCCCAACTAAATTAGTTGACTTTTCTAAGATGTGACAGAGTGTGTCTAAACCTCATGTCTTAGTCATTTTGGGTTTCTTAACAAAATGCGATACACTGGTGGCTTAAATAAGAGATGTTTATTTCTCACAGTTTTGGAGGCTGAAAGTTCAAGATCAAGGTATCAACAGATTCAATGTCTGGTGAGGGCTGTTCCTCATAGATGGTGGCTTCTAGCTGCATCTTCACATGGTGAGAGACAGAGGGGGCCCTGCCTGGTGTCTCCCCCTGTTCTTATAAGGACACTAACCTGATCATGGGGGCTCCACCTTCACGACCTCATCTAACCCTAAATGCCTCCTACCGGCCCCACCTCCAGATATTACACTGTCACACTGGGAGTTAGGGCTTCAACATATGGATTGGGAGTGGGGACAGAGATATTCAGTTGATAGCACCCCAGAATTAGAAATTGAAACTTAGTTTATCAGCTCAAACTTACTATGTTGTAATTTTTATTTTAATAGTCGAATGTTTCCTCATGTAAATAATATAATTATAACATTGTTGGGAATACTGGGAAATAATATGCTAAAGTCTGTGACTAAAAGATGTTCTGGGAAAACATTCCATCTAGGTCCCTAAATAGTTGGGCCAAGTTGAGCGTGGTCTGAACAAAACGTTATAAGCAGTTTTGTCTGGTGGCCGAGAAGGTGCCACCTGCTGGTGCTCCAGTTCCCATTTTTGAAGGTTCTTATCTTTATCTCAGGAAGGCCATGGGAATATGGAATGCATTTTTGCATGATGATATTTAAGATTTTTTCATCACGTCTTCTGTAAAATTGAGAAATTGCACCTAAACGTCAGCCAGAGAGCCATCATACAGGTTGTCCTCTGTGTAAAGCTATTTTTTTTTAACATAAATCACTTCTTACAAATTAGAATTAGGTTTGCTTTTGTATGAAACCTTTTGATCATTCTGAGGAAACGAGACTTGTTTTACGGTGCTTGGTTTCCATCTGGTTGGCTACCCTCATCTTGCTGGCTTCCGGGCGTGAGAATCAGGATCCCCGGCACGTCTGATGCCCTTAGCCTGCTCTGCCTCCTGCTCTGTGTGAAGACCTGGAAACAGAGCGTGTCTGAGGTGCGCTCCTGCCCAGGCCAGTGGCAGTGGGACAGGCTGTGTTCCCGCTGCTTTGTGAGTTGGGCTAATGTTTACATGCGCTTTGGTTCTCCTACGCTACAGCAGTTACCATTAGGAATCCCCATGTGCTACTGGCTGTCGATCCCTTTCCCCCTGAAGAATTTGAAATGTGTGTTAGAGGGGATGGCAGGTTAGTCCAGGGATGTCATCAAGGTCCACTCTCCCTCGTGGCCCTACACTGACCTTTACCAAGCCTGCTCTTCTCTCCTGCAGATCACCACACCCGTCTCTTTGCTTGGCCACGTCTCCCAGTCCACTGTAATTTCTCCTGGGCCACTTCCACAGTCTCCTGACTCTTCTTCCTGCTGCTGCCCTGTCTACACCCCACCACTTCTCCCTGCCCCAAATGACACTCAGTCTCCTGCTGTAGCCCACTGATGTGGCCTCTCTGTTTCTCCCACCTCACTTACTACCCATGCTCTCCTTTGTGCCATCAACTCACCAAGCCTTTCCTTCCTTGAGGACCTTATGGTTAACTCGGCACTGTCCAGTAGAACTTTCTTTCATGATCTGGAATGTTCTATTTCTGCACCGTCCCATATGGTAGCCAGTGGCCTCATGCGGCTACTGAGCACTTGAAATGGAGCTAGTGCCACTGAGGAGTTGAGTTTTCAGTTTAGTTTTAATTAATTTAAATTCAAATAGCTTCCTGTAGCTAGTGATTATTATGCTGGACCACACAGCCTACAGAGTTCCTCCTTACCACAGAAATAATCCCAAATGATGTTCTCCTGTGGTAATTTATTATCATTATGGATTTGATATTATAGACTTGCCTTAGTAGCTAAGGTCTTACTATGCTCTGTTATTATTCACAACACTTCTGACACTGAGTGTGTGGAATTTTGTCCCCACACCAACCAATTCTCCAACTCTCCGGACACCTACGATTCAATTCTGACACTGGCTTCCTAGAGTTGGCACAGACCCCACAGGTTAAGGGCTCAGTCCCGCCACACTGCCCCCTCTCCGATCACCAGTCCGGGCCTCCTGTACTGACAGACTGGCTATAAATCCGAGTCCCCACAACCCCCTCCTCATGTTTGATAATTTGCAAGAATGGCCACAGAACTGAGGGAAACACTGTACTTACTATAATATTACCAGTGTGTATGTCATAAAGGGTACATGTGAACAGGGCAAGGTGCGGGGGTGGCACGGAGCACCTATGCCTGCTCCAGGTGCTCTGATCTCCCAGCACCTCTATGGGCTCACCACCCCAAAAGCTCTCCAAACCCCTTCATTTAGGGTTTTTATGGAGGTCCCGTTACGTACACACGGTTGATTCAATCACTGGCCATTGGTGATCAACTCGATTCCCAGCCAGTCTTACCTCCCCGGAGGCTGGGGGTGGAGGCTGACAGTTCCGACCCTCTAAGCTCTGGCCACCAGCCTCCATCCTTCCAGCGTCACCCCATCGCGTAAACCCAGGTATGGTCGAAAGTGCTTGTTGTGAAGAACAACAGACAATCTTCTCACTCCAGAGACTCTGGCAATTCCAATGGTTTTAGGAGCTCTGTGCCAGGAACTGGAGGGCAGAGAGCAGAAGTATATTTCTCCTTGTCCCACAATATCACAGTTCTATTGATAAAATTGCTCCTATGAATCAAGATGTTAAAACTTTCAAAAAACTAACTTAAGCCTTTTAGATCAAAATTTGACACTACACTAGGAATTTTAGTGTGGAATCTCTTTGGTGCAGAAAGTATGTAAGGGATAAGAAACTGACCTCCCCCAATACCCTCTGATAATTGGCAAGCCAGGGAGTAAGATTTGCAGGCATCAGAGGAGAGATGAGCAAAACCACCTACAGAAACCCAGTGTATCCCAGGCCAGCAGGATTTGACTGTGTTTATGAACACATCTGAAGATGTCTATGATGGAGCTTGAATTCCTTGCCCCAGATCTGTTGCTGCCCCACTCTTCCTTGCATCGGGCATGGCCCCCTCTCCACTCAGCAGCTTCAGCCAGAATCCCAGGTGGCCTTCTGAGTCTGCACTGGCCCTTCCCCAGTTTCCAAATGGTCACCACTCAGTTCACCTCTAAGAATATCCCAGATCTGTTCATGTGCAGCCATCGCTACTGTTAGCTCCAAGCCCAAGCTACTTAAATTTCAACTCATTAAAATTAAAATTAAATGCTTGTTCCTAGGTCTCCCAGCAGCCTTTCAAGTGCTTGGTAGCCACATGTGGCTAGTGGCTACCACATTGGACAGCAGATACAGAACAGTCCCAGCATCAAAGAACATTCCATCAGACAGCACTGCTACCCTCAAAACAGAAAGAGCCCCTCCCATACTGCTGCATTGGTAGGTAATTAGCGTGGTAGTCCCTGTGATCTTAGGCAAGGGTTTTGAGGGGTTTAGAGTGAAAACCAGTGTTCCGTGGCAGCACATGGAGGCAAACAAGAGAAAGAGGAAAAGAAAAATCTCCAGCACTTGCTTGAAAAGTTTCCTTCTGTTCTGCTCCGAGGGGCCTGGGGTTAGGTCTGGGATCTGCGTCTTCACCAGTACCTCAGGTAAGTCACACAGGTGGTCCAGGAACCATACCTGAGAAACATCAAACTAAGATGTCATGAAAATCTACCCTGCTGCACTGGTGATTTTTCCCCCAAACTCGCGTCATGAAACCAAGTATGTCTTTGAGTAATATTACAGTTGTGATTAGAGCTATGGTAGTCCCTTTTTTCTTCAAACTATGTTCCCATAAATCTAAAATTCCTTTATTTCTACATATTGTAAGCAAATTTTACCAGTTACAATAGTTTACAAAAAGTTGGGTGTACAAATATATATGTAACAAGTCTCCGTAACGGCTTGAATATATAGAGACTCCAGTGTCTTCTACTAGCAGTAGAGAATTTAACCTGTGCTTTTGCAAGGTGACTCACGTGTACAGTTTTAAACTGCCTTGTTTAAGCTCCCAGATAAGTTCTCTTTGCCTTCCTCGGACAGTCTGATGTCCTGAGCCGGGCATCTTGGCTGCCTGCAGGCCTTGGTCCTGGTGTCCCCACGCTGAGGTTTAGCTCCTGCTCCCTGTCTAGGGTAGCAGCCTCCATTGTGCTGTGTCTGCTGGTGATGGGTGACCACTGCCTGCCCAGGACCACTGGCCAACAGAGCACGAACACGGCCACTTCTGCCTCCTCTGTCCCATCTGCTGACCTCTCAACCTCCAGAGCCCTTGGCCACCGGGCACCGTGCAGAGTGTGCAGAACTCGGTGAAACTGCTACTGGTCATTGCCGAGGCACCCCTGCGGCCCCTGCTGCTCTGTTCTCAGATGCCACACCGAGCTTGGGCTCTTTACAAGGCCTGCTGCCATCTTCCCTGTGGGTGGGTAGGCGGGGGACAGCTACAGCCTGATGCTTCCCTCTCCAGGGACTGGGGCCCTTTCGGAGCTAATGTGTTTTAAGCACTTACCACTTTGGCATTTCTCTAAGTGTTGTACACTGATTAGCTCATTTAATCTTCAGAAAGGCTGCCTGTGAGGAAGTACTAGTATTATCCCCAGTTTGGTGACAAAGAAACAAGCTCCAGTGGGAAAAGCGACTTACCTGTTACAATGCTCGCCACATGCTCAAGTGGTGGGCAATGGTGGCAGAACCAGTGGGAATTATACCGCAGCACACCTGGCCTTACCCCTTAGGTATCCTTCCACTTACTAAAACAAATCTGTCATCAAGTAGACTGGTGGCTTCCAGCCATCTACCAGGTAGAAATGCCACCATATTATTAGACGATCTTCCAGCTGTCATCCCTCCGGGGACCATATAGGTTGGCTAGTTATTTAATGCAGCTCTAGAGATCCTGACAGAATGAACCAATTTGTCAAGGCTTATTTATAATCTTGACAAAGACTGAGAATTATCACTTACTGAGATCAGAATTTAAATTAATACGTCTCTGTCCAAAAATAGATTCTGAATCAATGAATCTTTCAGTTAGTAGGCTTCTAATACAAAAAGCTCGAATAATTTTTACCTGCCAATTAACTCCTTAAATTACCAGTTTGGTCTAGAAGTAATTTTTGTGAAGTGAATACAGCACTTTGTGCTTCAGGTAAATATGTAAAAGTGAGCTCTGCATCCAGTTTCACAGCTGGATAGAAAATAAATGCAACACAAAAGAAAAATATGAGCAGGAGAACCAATGAACTCTGACACATGTATGCCTACTCATGTCTTACATACACACCTTTCGGTGCTTATGGCACTTTAGAGATTAATGAGTCCTCAGAATATCTAGTCGAGCTCCTGTGATTTGTAGTTTAAGAAGCTGGGACACGAAGTGGTGAGCAGCTTCCTGAAGGTCACACAGGTGGTGTCAGAGCTGGCAATCAACCTTGGCATCATCACTGAGCCGAACGCACGAAAACCCAGACATCTCCCCTACTGGGCCTTTCTTGTTCTGCCTAAATAGCTCCTTCAGTTGCTCTTTCTACTCCCACCTCCTCTTCATACACTTTAAAATGAAAGTTCAAGCTTAAACATGATAGTCCAGGTTTGGTCTGGTCAGTGCAGAAGGTAAAGGAGCTATCTTTTTCTGAAAGATCTTTTTATTGAAGTACAACATACATATGAAAAATGCACATGTGTACACACCGATGAATCTTCACAAACCCAACATACCTTTATAACCAGCTTTGAGATCCAGAAACAGAACAGAACCAGCACTCCAGAAATTTACCTAAATATGGACATATATGGATACATAATTATATATTACAATTTTATATAAATACAGAAGAGACTAGTAGATCTTTAAGGCAGCTTAGTTACACTATTGACCCAAGTCAACTGAAAGTTTCTTACGCCTTCCCTAGCTGCGTCTGTTTGTTTGATAAAGCTTTACCACTTAAATCTTTTTATCTCCAAGTGTCATTTTATTTATATTGCTCTATTCTTATAGCTGTTTTCTTTTTTCATTATATTACAAAATCAGATTGTCATCCAATATATTATCACCCCTTTTAGTTTTGTGTCGGCCATAAGTCATTTCTGTTAGGATTAATCCAATAAGAAAAATCATATATTATCTCAGGCTTATTCCAGTGTTTATGCCCTCAAATTTTTTTTTTCAAAGACATTCCTATCATTATTACACAATTGATATTATGTTCCTGTTTGTGATAAAAAAAATTTTATTAAATATCATCTATGAACACTTGTATCTTAAGTGCCTTTGCTTACTAGTAAAATCTTAGCTTTTGCAATCCATTCATTATCAAGAACATTTTCATTAAAATAATCTGCATTTATCTATTCCTATACAACTTGACCCCTCTAATTCCTTTTTTTCCCCCCTGAGACAAGATCTCACTCTGTTGCCAGAGTATAGTGGTGTGATCCCAGCTCACTGTACCCTCGAACACCTGGACTCAAGTGATTCTCCTGCCTCAGCCTCCTGAGTAGCTGGGACTACAGATACTCACCACCGTGCCTGGCTAATTTTTAAATTTTTTTTGTAGCAATGGGGTTGCTCAGGCTGGTCTCGAACTCCTGGCCTCAAGCGATCCTCCAACCTCGGCCTCCCAAAGTGAGGTTACAGGTGTGAACCACAGAGCCCGGCCTAATTTCTCTTTCTATATCTCTTTCTTGCTCCACCTTTGGGTGAGAATAACCCACTAGTCTAATTTTGGTAATGGGCATGCTCAGGGGTGTAGCTCTGGACCACCCAGTGAGACCCTGGCTGGGCCTCCTGAGCAGCCCCAATCCCACGCTCCACAGCCTTAGAGCATGAAGACACCAGGGAGTACTGAGATTATACGCTCGCATGTTTCTTCTAAGACTTATTTGAGCAATTTAGATGCCTTAGATAAGAGGGGAAAAAACTATCTTGTCAAATGCTTCCCTTCAGATAGTATGAATGCACGGGATTCTTACACAGTGAGGTGTCTTGCCCCAGTGGTCCAGATGGGTTTTTTCTTGCTTTGTGACCCAACTCAAGAGGTTCTCATGAACTAGCACGGGCTATGTCACAGCTGCACATGGTAACTATTAAGATATGTAGGTCTAGTCACAACATGCGTGAACCATGATGCCCATCATCCTTTACACTGGCAATTGGGTGGACACCAAATGCTAAAATTGCAAATGACTTTTATATTTAAAATTAAAATTATATTTTAAAATTAAATTAAAATTTGGCTTTATTTAAAGGTTTGATTTTTAATTTAATATTTATAAATTATAATTTGTATATTGCCTTTAACGTTAATGGATAATATTATTGAACACTTTAAAAGCAAAAAACTTTAAAAATGTTTACATTTTAAATTTTTAAAAAGTATATTCAAATTTTGTATACTTTGACTACAGTTTTTTTAATCATGTAGATTATTACTGATAGAGCAAACATTAAGTGAAAATCTTGATTATAACCACATTAGTGATTTTCTGAAATGAAGGCAAGAATGGTGGAATTAATATGATTTATGAATCAAGTACATCTTTATTACTCAGGCAGACTTCACAGCCTATTGAGAACACCAGACATGTAATAATGATTAAATTCGTTTTTTTCTGGCATTTTGCAAACTTTCAGATATATAAGACCTGTAGCCTTACACATGTTCCATATCCACTTTTTTTTTTTTGGTTATAAAAATGTATTTAGTAAAGTAAGAAGACAGAACATATTTTTTCTGGCAATGGATTTATAACTTCCAAATCTGTAGAAATATGATATGTGGGTCCATTCATGCTATTCTCTGGGCCTTAGAATGTTTGCTGTGTTGGATGGGGTCTGTCTCTCTGTGTCTCCTTTCTGCTTCTCTCTACTCTGCAAACCTGTTCTCCTTACGTGGTGGGTGCAGGCTACTGGGACCCACAGACAGCCAGCCCATCCTTCCCAGTTCCAGTCCCAGAATCTCAGGGAAAGGACTCTGGGCCAACTTAGGTCAGGCAACCACTTAGACCAATCTGTCGTGTAGGGTGGAGTCATGTGATAACCTGTCTAAACCATAAAAAGGGATCGGCAATTTCTGGACTAACATTCTTCTAGTTTTCCAATATACTTTGATAGAATGTAGTCATTTTATTTTGTTTAACAGACCTCTCTTCTTTTAGTGGTTTCAAGACATGCATTTTCTTAATGTCTCTTTTCTTATTATATATCATTTCCAGAGGTAAAATTTTCAAAGCTAAATGATAAGGAGTACAGCCATACACCAGTATACTCAAAACAATCCTCATTTATGCCTACTGTCCCACGGTAATTATTAATAGTGCCACTTTTCATTCAAAAGTATCCTGGCTTTGATGATAATTCATATAGTGCCCCTAAGTGACCTTTTGTTGGGCGAGTGTGAAAGTTCATTTATATTTCTGTTTGGTCCACCTGGCACCTTCCTCCCAGACCCAGCCAGCCAGGTTCCATTATTTGGAACCAGCAGCCATTTGAGGACAAGCTGTCTGTGTTCTCGATGTTGAAATATAGTTGAGCAAAATAGTAAAATAGCTCCTTCCTTTCCAGAAGGAGCTCACAGTCCTAATAGGGGAGCATCCACAAATTAGGTCCTAAGACAGCCTAAGAAATCTGAGTGGGAACAGAGGAGCGGGGAGTGGCTCTGCCTGAGGAAACTGGGAAAGACCCCATAGAAGATGCAGCACTGGACCAGGTGACATGAACCGCCAAATTGCTGACTTTGGCAGGTACCTCTTATTTTTATTAGATAATCCAAAGCTAAGATGTTTACCATTCATAAGGCTCACAAATGATTGCTGACTTGGGAGAATCACATCAGAGGTACCTTTCCGACAATGACGTCACATCATCCCCAAGGTCGGTCTTGGAGTAGCTTCTCAGGTGTGTGTGCAGGTAGACAGGAGAACAGAGTGGGAAGTGCTTGTGCCACGTGCCAGTACCAGAACACCCTCAAGGCCATGGCAGGTGAACCTATGGGATTCCAGAACCAGGAATGCCCCGAGACTCTAGGAGGAGGAAAGGGTAAGACCAGCTGCAGAATATTCAGTCAGGACACGTGGGTTCCAAACCAACCCTGCTGCCGAAGACGAAGTGAAGCAAGTCACTTCATCTCTCCAGCCTTAGTTTATCTGGAAAATGAGAGTGTGAAACTAAATCATCTACAGAGTTTTTACAGCTTTAAAATTTTGATTTGTTGTTTAGTGAGCCAATTACAAACCCTTAAATCAAGTTTTCTCTTAACTGATGAGATAATTTGAGAAGATTCAGAAAAATCAAAGCCAATCTAAAGTAACTTCACCTTTTTTCATGCATTTGCTGTAACCACAAAAGCTTTTACACTGATAAAGACCTTCATCAAAAGACCTCTGCATTTTGAATACCAAGTGGCAGATGTCGGGGTGGTTAGAAAGAGAGAAACCAGCCAAGAAAAACTGGCCGTAGAATAATACAGTTCCTGGTTCTTGCTTTCCTCAAACCAGACTGTTGGGCACAGGGCTGAAATAATTTCCCAATCTAAACTTTTTCTGCCTCCTCTGAGTAGAAAAGCAAGACTCAGAAGCACTCTGGGGGAAAGCCTTTCAAATTCCTTTTTGTTCTTTGGCTCCCACTGACAAATATTTTTAATATCACAAGTTGGAGGCAGTCCTGGGGGCCAGAGCAAGATGGCTGAATAGAAACCTCCAGCGATCATTGCTCGCCCACACACACCAACACCAAATTCAATAACTATCCACTGCAAGTAAGAATCTTCAGAAGAACCAAAGATCAGGTGAGTGTTCATATTACCTGGTTTTAAGATTATATCAAGGAAAAAGGCACTGAAGAGGGCAGAAAAGACAGTCTTGCATTGTCTACGCCACCACCCCATGCCCAGCAGTGAGTGGAGAGAGAACTCACAGAATGAATGAATGCGTGTGCATAACATACTGTCATGGCACACTAGTTAGAGATTTCCAGGCTCTGAGTTTTATTCCCGTCTCTTAACATTGATGTATTTTGTGAACTTCTTTTCTCTATATATACTTGTTTCCCTAACCATCAGGTGAAGGAAATTTTTGGCTTTCTTCTTAAGGGGGATATTATTAGGACCTAGGTGCTAATAAGGGCTGTTTAGATGAAAATTTATATTAAATAGATAAGATTAACCTCAGAAAGTTCTTTGATTTCCTCCTAAATATATGATACATGGAAAGTTTGGTTTTTGCTTTTTCTGACTCTGGTTTAAAGGGGATTGGAATAGCTGAGCCCATCTAGCTATTATTTATTGATATAGGAACATAACTAATATTTCTGAAATGTAGCTTTCTTGATCTGGTCTCTATTTTATGACGTTTTCAAAAGAGGTTAACTGATGCCCTACATATTTCTGGGTTTTTAGCCCAACAAGTCCTCTAGAGTCCAACAGGAGCGCCCTGTAGCCAGGGGGTTCACACTGGTTTTGTGGAAGGTGACAGCAGCCAGACCCAGAGGACGACAGGGACAGGAAGGAGATGGGGCAGGGCAGCTCTGGGGACCGCTGCACAGGTGGGCACACAGCCACCTGTGTAATCGCTGCGGCATCCATGAGCCGCTCGGCTGCTGCTGGAGCTTCTTGACCGTCGTCCTTGCGCGCAGTCAGTACCCGGGTCTGCTTCCTGCTGCGCTGGTGGCCAAGGACACAACAGTGACCACAGTACAGAGGAGAGGGGGTGCAGGGAAGGTCAGAGAGGTGGCACTGAAACCAAACCGTCAGGAACTGGCAGAGTTCTGATAGGTGACCCTGAGGAAGAAGGGCTTTCTGACCAGGTGGACTGACACAAACCACGGCACGGAGGCAGGAATGAGGACAGACCTGCCCCCAAGGCTCTGGTGATGTGAGGTCACTGGTGACGGTCAACGAAGTCCAGACAGAGCTTTGGCCTAAAGTGATAACAAAAAGGGAGATGTCTCACCAGAGGGTCTAGGGAGGAAGAGGCCGGCAGAGGGGTACAGGGTGATTTGAGAGGGCGGCTGGAGCTGGGAGGCCAGACACTCCAGCACGCACTGTAAGACCTGGAGCATGCCGGTGGCAGTGGACAAGGAAAGGACAAGAGAGATCTGGAAGACCATTACAAATGTGATAGGACTTTTCCCTTGCGTAGACCTACAGGGTGAAGTCGTGAGCTGGATTACAACATGACATTTGGGGGCCAAGTCATTGGCGAGATTCCCTCCTCCAGCCACCTCCCATTCATTTAAAAGCATGTATTGAGGGTCCCATGAGGCACTGGCCAGTGGCTTTCATTTACCCACAGGTGGAGGGAGCCATCGGAGAGGGAGGGTTGCCCTCCCTTACTTCTTGCCTTGTAGAAACTTAGCAGACAACTGTTTTCACTTTTCCATATTTGTTTCCCTTCTTCATAGATCTTGGTATTTTGATACTATTTCAGATGAATGGGATTCATTAAATCAGGTCCAAGTAGGGACAGCATAGTGAAAATACTACGATCCCCACAAGTCAGTATTTTTAATTGCCTGAAGTTTTAACCAAGTCCCTGAGCTTTGGCTAATGAAAGAGGCAATGGAACAAACAGACTCGTCTCTCATCAAGTAGATGGATCTGGTGGATTCCAGGACACTCCTGGAGGGAGCCAGGAACAACCATCTATGGGTTTCAAAGTGGAGACGTTGGCAAGCCGGGCCCGGGAGCCATTTCGCAAATGTCAGGGCAACCTGGGGAGAGGAACGGAAGGAAGAAAAATGCATTCCACATCTGGGAGTGTTTAGAAGTCGGGAACAGATCATTTGGCAGGGGGAGGGAGGAATTCCCTTTACTTCTCAATCGATAAATCATTGCCACATACTTCCTCTCCATTGGCATTTTTATCTCCTCCTTCCTCCTCCTCTCTAACTACATTTATACACCCTTATTAAACCAAAGATTTATATGAATTTTAAGCCATTTCTACATGTATAATGTCAAAATGTTGGCTTTATTCTTCCCAGGACACTAAAGTCCATGTGAAATCAAACTATAAAGGAGATGAACTGTGTCTTTGGTGCCTGGATTTCCTCTGTCTCCAGGGAAGAGATCTTTGGGTGGAGGTGGTCAGGAGGGCTTCCTGGAGAAGGAGGCATTGGAGCCAGGTCTTAAGGAGGGGACTACTGTGGTTGGAGGGAATGGGGTAGGAATTCCAGGGGAAGGGAAAAAGGAATGAACAACTTCAGGACTTATGTATAGGCATACCTTGCTGTATTGCGCTTCACTTTATCACGCTTAGCAGATGCTGCATTTTTCACAAATGAAGCTCGTGGCAACCCTGCACCAAGCAAGTATGTCGGCACCATCTTTCCAACGACAGGTGCTCACTCACTTCCTGTCGCTGTGTCAGCTTTTCCTGGCAATAAAGTATTTTTAAAGTAAGGTATGTACATTGATTTTTTTTTTAGACATGATGCTATTCCACCCTTAATAAACCACAATGTAGTGAAAACATAACTTTCACATGCACCAGGAAACCACTCAATCTATGTGACTTGCTTTACTGTGATACATGCTTTATTGCGGTGGTCTGGAGCCAAACCTGAAATATCTCTGCAGCATGCCTGTATATTTTTATAGAGGGCTAATAATCTCAAAGGCTTCTCGAAACGTAAAAATTCGGGCATGCAGAAGACTTTTGTTGTTTTAGAGACGTTTTAACATTTTTCACAGAGCAGTCAAGCCGGTTGTCTTTGCTAAGATTGATGTCGACAGAGAGAAGGGCCCAGCTTTGTGCCTCCTGTGGGTCATGTCACTTTGCCCATAAAAATGATTCTGTTCCAGGCTGTAGACACAGAGAGTGCCCCAGACCCAGTGTCACCTGACTTGGTGACAGACCACGGCATCTCAGAGAAAACTGTCCCTACACTTGGAAAAATAGTCTGAAATGTTCACAGCACACATCCTGCCCAGAGCAGACATGTAAAATCATCATTGTGTCATCCCTTTCTTCCCTGTCCTTCCTTCATCGTGGTCATGAACACCGCCCTCCAACCGCACAGTGATTCCCTGAAGAAAGCAGGTGGCTCTCATCCACTGCCCGTTCTCCGAGGGTGTCGGAGATAACCGCAGAGAACAGGGCAGCATCTGGAATCAGCAGCAGCAGATGTAGGCATGAACCACTATCCTTGGGGCCTCACCTGCATGCATGCTGAAAGCCTCTACAAGGAAGGCCAGCTCGATCTGTCGTGTGTCCCGCCGTGGCTCAGGCCACCAAAAGACTTCCCTCCCGAAACTGTCATCTGTTTGCCACAGTGCCTGGGATTTCAGCAGCAGGTTCAGCACTGGGCTCACACAACAACATCAGAGCTGGCCCCACAGCTGTAAGAAGCAGGCTCAGACGCCGGCCCTGTGGTTTTCCTGTTATCTTCCAGGGTATCTCCAAGGGGGACAGTGGGCTCACAAATTACTTGTTTGGGACAAATTCGGTCAACAGACATTTGTACCAAGAGCCTACTTGGCATTCAGCTGTGTGGCAGGCACTTTGGGGCAGGAGACAGGGAAAGAAGGAAACCCTGGCCTTATCCTCAGCGAAAACAAAACACCAAGGAACCACATGTAGATACGTGTGACAAATACAGCACACGGAAGTGCCACGTGGACATGAAGTTGGGGGGTTGGAGTCATCAGCGTGTGTCGAGGGGCTTTCACATATATCACCTCTCACTCATTTGACACATTACCCTAGAATGTCAGTATAGTCACCCCATCTTAAAGATGAAGAAACTGAGGCTTAGGTATTTGGCAGAAGCTTCTTGTGAACCACACTTCGTCCCTTGGCCCACTTGCATGGCACGCAGCGGCTGGATGACAGTGTCCACTTCAAGCATGCTCCATGTCACTGTCTTGGGGCTTCTCTTGAGCCTTTGAATCTCATTAGCCCCCAGGACCTCCCAGGGGTGGTCTCAGGGGGAGCTTCAACCACAGGAGATGAAAGTTGAGTGAGGAGATAAAGGAGGGCCCAGCCTCCCATCCTTTGCGGGGGCAATTCTAGGTGCTTTTAACACAGTTTCCCTAAGAGTGCCGGGTGGCCTGGGCCCCAGCTGCCCACAGTGGTGACCAATTTGATGACACATAATCGTTTGGTTTTTCCCACTTCCATTCCCTCACGCCAGCTTCCCTGGATTACCTCTCAAATCCACCACACACATCCTAGTCCTTGTCACGTCTCTGCTTTTAGGGGAGCCCAAAGTGAGACAACAGGCTAAGGAGCTTGTTCAATGTCATACATGTGGCTGGGAAGTGGCTGAGCCACGACTTAAACAAACCTGGGGTTTCTGCCTCCTACCAGAGTTCTCTGTGCCTTGCATGGCCCTATCTCCCTGGAGGGAAGCTTCACCAAAGTGGGAAGTTTCGAGCCAAACCCTGAGGGAAGTGATGGCTCTCACTAGCACGGGAGGAAGAGACCGTGCTCTGGGGTAGCATGAGAGGCCTGATGGAAGGCACAGAGGAGAGACCCAGAAAGCTTTGACAAGGACAGCAAGAGGCACCTTGCTGGGACCTTGGCTGTGCAGAGATGAGTGGTGGAGGTGACAGAGGAGAGAACAACTGCTCCGCTCTTATAGTCACCTGTAGCTCCTGGGTCATGAAGTAACATGACACTGGTGACATCTGGCATGTGATTAGGTGTTGCTCCATAAATTAATATAACTATTGGAGACAGAAACGTCTCAGGAGTTTTGCAGAGCTTTGCCCTGAAGGAATATGTGAATGTGTTTGCATATCGAAAGCTGTTTCACCTCAGGAGGGCATCTCCGAAAGATCAGTAGCTGGCCATATCCCACAATGGCGCTGCGATTCTCAGACCTGAGGTTTGGACTTGCTTTGAAAAGCAAAACTGGTCTGCTAAGAGCTGCAGGATGAAAGCTGATCAAAGAATATCCGCCCAACAGACAGCCACCTGTGGCTAAAAGCAATTAGCCCAAGGGACAGTTCCTGCTTAAACTCCTGACTACCTGTCTCATACATAATAACTTGATAAAGAAAATATGGAGCCAATATATCTCTGTTTAACCCATCTGTTAAGTGATAAATTTACCTTAGAACTTAGAAGTTAGTCTTTGAAAGATTTTGTAACCATTTGTTCACGTAGATAGAATTAGTCAAGGAATCTGAAGAAGCCTTTTGAAAAACTTTTAACCTAAGAGGAACTACCTGTTGTTATGTAAATCTGTTACCCCTGGCAACCATCACTGTACCTATAAATGCCCATGTAAAACTTCACTCTGGGCCTTTTGTGACGGAGAGATCCAAGGCCCCCTGAGTACCCGCTTTGCCTATAATCTTTATAAATCTATAAAACTATACCTTCGTCTCTGTGTATTCTTTTATTTCCATTATTTTCCATTTTCTATTATTTTCTTATCCTTTGCAATGACCCCTACCTAAGGGACTTGATTTTTTTCTGGGAGCGTGGCCATCTCCCAGCAATTAGGTGGTGTAGATTCAAGCTGGTTGGGACTCAAAGGCAGTGATGCCAACTGAGTGTTTTCTTGTCCTTATTTACAATTGTCCACCAGGTCATTCTGATTCTCTATGAAGCAACAAAGGGCACCTAGAACATAGAAGCAAATGTCCTAGTCTAAATGTCCTTGTTCATACTTCTGGGTTGCTCAAGGCTCGGGTCTGGCAACCCATCCCTGAGTCACATGGCCAGGGTATGCAAGGATGGCGGTTCTCAAATTGTGGTCTCTGGACCAGTAGACCAGCATCACCTGGGAACTTGTTAAAAATGAAAGTTCTTGGTCCCCACTGAAGACCTACCAAATCAAACTGTCAGGCTGGCACCCAGAACTCTGATTTAACAAGGTGACCCTGCTGCACTCAAGCTTGGGCAGCATGGCCCTGGGTGCTAAATGTCTGCTGTCAGAATTTTCTGTTTTAGCCATAATCTTCATACTATTGCTCTTAGTCCTAAAGAACGCCCTCAACACAACCTGTGGGGAAAGAGAAAACAGAAGTTAGTCAGTTTTTTGATAGCAGGTTCTCACTAAAACATAGGTGAAACATCTAACTAACATAGAAATTTCTAACTAATGGAAAACATCTGACCAGTGCAAGATTTCACAGTGCCTGCCACAGACGAGAGTCTCCATGGCATCAACTTCATTCTTCTACGTAGGGAGGGAGGTTAAAACACGTGAGAGTGTGTAAGCATAGATGCCAAAGGAACAAAATCAAGTACATAATTAATTACTTCAAGTGATAAGGTTAATTTCTACTGTAAGAGACTTGAGAGATTTGAGTAGAATAGATAGCGTTTTCCCTGCTGATGCACTTTGTGAATACCCAGGACCAAAGGCAGAGGGCAAGACCTCTGTCCTGACCTCAAGGATGAACAGGTTCAGCTCAAACAGGGTGCAGTGGTTTTCCTGTAGAGGCTTCCTCATCCTTCTTGAGACCAGCTGGCCTTGCTGCTTGTGTCCCTCTCGACAGATTTTTTCAAATGGAGCTGACCCAGGGAGAGGAGTTCCAGGGCCATGACTGTTAGCCAAGATGTCAGATGTGTAACGGGAATGTTGGTTATCACTTTGGGTTTTCAATTGTTATACTGAAAAATTAGCGCTGTGTTTGGGCAATGAGTGACTTAGAAGCTTTGATAAATTGTACCCATACACTCGATCTATTATTATCATTATTATTATATCCAGTGATTAACCTTAGATGCATTAATCCAATGTTACGGATTTAACAAAAGACAAAGGAACCCCTGTTCTGTGACCTCAGTGCCATCATAAACTACGAGGGGTAATAGGGGACAAATTCAGGTGAGTCTTTTCCTCTGATGCCTCAGTTTCCTTATTCGCAAAGACAGGATTAATAATGCAAACTATGGAACATTTGTT
The DNA here is from genome assembly GCA_963575035.1 of Avahi laniger. Classification (NCBI taxonomy): domain Eukaryota; kingdom Metazoa; phylum Chordata; class Mammalia; order Primates; family Indriidae; genus Avahi; species Avahi laniger. The sequence continues at coordinate 90,492 of CAUYSK010057490.1, forward strand.
CATTCATTCATAGTTTACTCAACAGTCACTGAGCCCTTACTCTGAATCAGGCATTACCGTTTACAACAGTAAACAAGACAGATAAGGTTTTCCGTGTTGTGGAGTTTACCTTCCGGCAGGGACCCAAGAACACTTCTGAGGAAAATAACTGAAAATAACTGAAAATAACTGGCACTTGCAAAGCAAGCACTCCACAGCTCAGGACACCAGAGACAGTTTGACACTTGTTGCTGTGTCCCCCTAATTTCTAAGAGAAGCATTCGAGGAACTAATACCATGTTGTCTTAGTCCATTTTCTGCTGCTTGAAACAGAATGCCAGAAACTGTGTACTTTATAAAAAAAGGAATTTATTTCTTACAGTTACGGAGGCTGAGCAGCCCAAGGTTGAGGGGCAGCATCAGGTGAGCGCCTTCCTGCCTTCTGGTGGGGACTCTGCAGAGTCCAAGGCAGTGCAGGGCATCACGTGGCAAGGGGGCTGAACGTGCTAGCTCAGGTCTCTCTTCCTCTTCTTATAAAGCTGCCAGCCCCACTTCCATGGTAACTCATTGATCCATTAACCCATTAATTCATTAATCCATGAATGGATTAATCCATTTATGAGGGCAGAGTGCTCATGATCCAATCACCTCTTAAAGGCCCCACCTGTCAAAATTGCCACATTGGGGATTTAATTTCAATGTGAGTTTGTGGTGGACAAACATTCAAACCATAGCACATGTGAAAACTCAGATTGCTTACATATGTTAGGTAGAGTGTGCTCAAGGCCACCCCACAGCTGACCTTGTGTAGGATACCAGTCATTCATCACCAACAGATCTAGTGCAATAACCCTGGTCTCATACCCTTTTTGTGTCTCCCCATGGCGCTCAACATAAAGTAGCAAATAGAATGTTGATGAATAAATGGATGTTCTGTGGACCACTGCAAGGTTTTCAAGCATTTCAGTGACAAATGTTTCATTTTGTAAACAGTCTACCAGCTAACTCAAATTCACAGAAAGAAAGAAAAACTGCCTCCATCCCAATTCTTACTTAAGATGATGTTTTGAATTGAATGTTTGTGTTCCCCCAAATTCATTTGTTGAAACCCTCCCCCTCCATGCGATGGTATCAGGCGGCGAGGTCTGGGGGATGTAAGCAGGAGTAGATGAAGTCATGAGGGTGGAGCCCTCACGAAAGGGATTGGAGCCCTTGTAAGAGTCAAGAGAGAGCCTGAGGATGTAACAAGAAGTTGGCAGTTTGCAATGCAGAAGAGGGCTCTCACCAGAACCTGCCCGCGCTGGCATGCTGATCTCGGACTTCCAGCCTACAGAATTGTGAGAAATAAATGTTTTTACTTAAGCCACCCAGCCTGTGGTACTTTGTCACAATAGCCCGAACAGACTTGAGACAGGTGCCTAGCCCTAGAGCCATCCCTCACTATTTTCCCTTGAGTCTTAGTCCGTTTGGACGGCTGTAACAAAACACTGCAAGCTGGGGAGCTTATAAGCAATAGGAATTTATTTCTCTCAGAGCTGGAGGCTGGGAAGTTTGAGATCAAGGTGCCAACAGATTCAGTGTCTCATGAGGGCCTGCTTCCTGGTTCACAGATGGTGTCTTCCGATGGCACCTTCTCGCGGTGTCTTCACATGGTGGAAGGGGCGAATGAGCTCCCTTGGGTCCCTTATAAGGGCATTAATCCCATGCAAGAGGGCTCTGCCCTCCTGACCCAATTATCTCCTAAAAAGCCCACCTCCTAATACCATCCCCTTACCAGTTAGGATTTCAACATGAATTCTGTGGGGACATAAACATTCAGACCACAACACCAAATTACATAGTTGGAGTCTGGCTTCTTATTTCCCCCCGGAGTAGATAATAGACATAAATATAGATATAGATAAAATGTCTCTAATTTCAGACAAATCATGTGTCAGAGCTATTTAATTCCCCTGAGTTTCTTCTTACAATCTGCAAGAATTTCTCTTTTCATTACCCTTCATCATCCAGATCACAGACTTTACATACTTTGGCCAATGTTCCTGAGTTATCACATGCATATTATTTTGGAAACTTCTCTGGCAATAAATTGTACTTAATTCAAAACAGTTAATGGGGTTGTACTTTTTTGAAAGCAACAATTATTTTTGCAACTGCTTTGAAAACAGCATGCGACCAAGTTTCTAATGGCACAGAACCCTTCCTATGAATTTCAAAGCAAGCTTGGAGATGTTAATTAAATTTCAAGACTACATCTTTAAACATGACCCACGTTATTAAACAAGGATTAGAGGAGAGACATCAGAGGGATTCAGATCAGTGTACAGAGCCTATACAGCATCACCTTAAATAGAGAATAATACCCAAAAAACTTCTCAGGCTTTCGGCTTCATAAATACTCTTTCACTTACTGTGCAACCCAGGCTATTATCTGGTAGCTCCTGCTTTTCCCTGCTTCAATATATTATGCTGATAACATTGTTTATAATCAGGTCTTTTGCTGTACAGCTTACCACATTCATGACATTCCAAAAACGTAATGTCATGGCTGGACTGACTTCAGGGCTGGAAGACGATAAGGCCGTTTCTCATTTAAAATAGAACTTTGCAAGTTATTTCTATGTTTGTGTTCACAATTATCCACGCAAAGACCCTAAGTAGCAGGTGAAACGCAGTGTTTTGTCTGGAGAGTGGACACTGAATTCTCACCCGAGACCTGTCACAGCCTTGTCAAAATACGGTCGGTGGTCAAGCCCGCCGAGCGGAGTAGGGGCAGCATGCCCGCCGCTCGAAAGAAGCCGAGAAGGTGGCTCAGCGGGGAAAAGACAGGCAGGGGCTAAGGGGCCGGCGGCTAGTCTCGAATGCCAGGTTTGCTCCGGCACCTCGGAGGCAGGAAAAGTTTCCTTTGTCCAGCAGTGACCACGTGGCGCTACGGCGGTCACGCCGGGAACGAACCGTAGCAACCCTCGCAGACCACCGGTCGCGCACTTGGGGACGCGCCAGCCACCGCCTAAGCCGGCCAAGGGGAGCCCCGAAAAGCGCGGGCACCGCGAGCACCCACGGGGAGCGTGGGGGCAGTCGCGAGGGAGGATCGCAAGGGGAGGGGCGCGGCGGGCGGGGCTCCCGGGGTTTGGAGGACGCCAGGAGCCGGGTTCCCGAGTCCCGGCCGTGCGGGGCGGGGCTGGCGGGGGTCGGAGTGGGCGGGCCTCCGGGGAGGGGCGGCAAACCGGGCCTGCAGTCCATGGCGGGGGCGGGGCGGGGCTCCGGGGTGGGCGGGGAGCGGCGGCAGGCCGGGCCTGGCGTCCATGGAGGGGAGGCGGGGCTCGCGGTGAGGGGGCGGGGCGAGGGTGGGACTCCAAGGGGCGGGGCTCCGGGGCGGGAGGGGCGCGGCGGCAGGCCGGGCATGGCGTCCATGGCGGCGGCGATCGCGGCCTCGCGCTCGGCGGTCATGAGCGGGAACCGGCCTCTGGACGACCGGGAGCGGAAACGCTTCACCTACTTCTCGTCGTTGAGCCCCATGGCCAGGAAGATTATGCAGGACAAGGAGAAGATCCGGGAGAAGTACGGGCCCGAGTGGGCGCGGCTGCCGCCCGCGCAGCAGGACGAGATCATCGACCGCTGCCTGGTGGGGCCGCGCGCCCCCGCGTCCTGCGCGCCCGGGGACCCCGAGGAGCCTGCGCGCTTCCCGGGCCTGCGCGGGCCCACCGGCCAGAAGGTGGTGCGCTTCGGGGACGAGGTAGGTGCGCGCGAGCCGGGCCCGCCCCGCGCCCCACGCCGGAGACGCCCCCGGGCCGGGGCACCTGGGCACCTGCCGCGTGTGGCCCCCACAGCCGCGCCCGGTGCGCTGGGAAGCACAGACAGGAATGGGAGTGGCGGGGCGCCCCGAGCCGAAGGTCGGGCGGGGGCTCTCCCGGGCAGTTAGCTGAGGCTTCGCCAGGAGGTGGGTCTTTAAATGCCCTCTCCTTACACTTGCCCCGCCGGCACCCGAAGACGTCCCAGAGTAACGGCAGCTGCTTTCAAGCGCTGCAGACCAAAGTGCGAACAGCAAAAAATGCTAACCAGACCAACCGAGTTCTGGTACAGCTCTGCCACCTGGTCGTTGTGTGGCTGTAGGTGAATTAACCTCTTAGAGCCTCAGTTTCCGCCGTGTAACACGGGGGTACTCGTACCCCCATGCCTGCTGTGAAGGCACTCGGCATATGACATAATATTAATATTTGTGATGAGCCGAATGGAGAAGTAAACTCCTCAAGCCGGATAACAGGAAGGAAGGGCTGCCTTCCAAGATTAGGAGGCGAAACCCATCCATCGCCTTAAGACGTTTCCCAAGTGAGCACAATGTGCAGTGTATGTTTTGGGGGTGAGCATGGTGACCCTGTCTTTCTACCAAAAAAACTAAGGGATGGTAAGTTTAAAGGCGTTCCAGGAAGCCTTGGCTACGTACAGAGCATATCTAGGTCTCAGATCTGGAGACTGTGCCTGTCCTTCTAGAGGGGCAGACTTTGTGAAGGAAGAAACACTTCAACTGTCCAGGAAAAAGCTCAGGGATGACCCTGAACTCTGTCACAAAGGCCTGAGTGTTCTGTGATGCTCAGAAATTTGGTCTTCTTTTTCTTGGAAATGGGTTTAACTGAAACCTGTTTGGTGCTATTAGAATTTGCACTGTGGCTATTTGGCCTTTCAAACTCAACTTTTGCCATGACGGGCAAAGTCGAAAGGAAGGAAAGTGTAAAAAGGAAACCCGCTCTCCGTGAGGGCTGTTTGTTGGACTGGAGGGAGGAGCAGCTGGGAGAGTTTTACCGAGGAATTTGTGGACTGTGGAAGGAATTCAAGTTAAAAGAAGGAGGGGGTAAATCAGATTTTCAGGCTTGGGTGTGCTGAGACATTTATTAATACAAAATGTTTGTGGTCATAAACCCACTTTAATGTGAGGAAAGTGTGAAAGGACTGACACTGCCTTATTCTGATGGAATTAAAAGGAAATTCTCCATTGGACTTTAAACTTTGAGGGCTTTGCCAGGAAAAACAAGGGTGTGGTAAACGCAGAGATGAAAATATAGGTTTTAAAATGTATTCCTAGAGCTGAAACAGTTTCAGTCGGAAAATATGCATCTCTATAAAGACATGTGTGCAGTGTTTATGCTCAGATTGGGGTGATTTAAAAGCAGTCATTGCCCATTTATAAGAGTCATGAATAAATAAATACGAGAAAAAGTAAACTTGTAAGTACTTACAAATGTTGGAGAATGACTGTCATTTTTCCTTAGCATGGTGTCTCACTGAGCATATCTACACACCTGCTCATCATCAAAAAGCCCATGCCATATACGAGCCCAGTATCACTGGCAAGGAATGATGTGGCCAAGTTAATTTTTTACTCTGATTCTTTACCTGGTGCCAGACTGAGTGGTTTCTGAATTTGTAAATCCAATGTGATGTAAAAGCAAGTGGAATTGTGCTGTGCTGTGGTACGTGCGCATTCTTCCAGGAGCAAACTAGCCCTGTTTTTCAGAATTAAACTTCAACTTTGCGAAGTAGGCTGAGAGCATGCTCTGGATTGCCTCTAACCAGCCTCAGCACAGATGGCAGAGGGACAGAGACCCTGAATTTTAAGAGAGGTGCGTAGGAATGTGGCCCAAGGTGCATTTTTGCCTACAGTGATTGTGTGTTAATAGCACTAGGGAGTTGAAATTCTCTTGGACTGGGCAAGAGTTTGGCACAAAGTGGAGTCAGTGGTCTCATTGTTGCCTCTAGGAAATCAGCCATGGAGGAAGGCCTACTACTAGGCACGAGGGATGATGGGTAAGGACAGGGTGGGGGATGACCCTCAAGTAGGCTGCTGAACAGACACCTCCCCACCCAACAGCTGGCCCTAGGTTTGTCCTAAAGGACTGTAAACTAGACTGAGTAGGGCCTTCTCTCCCTTCCCATTTGATCTGTGCTCCAATGTGGTCCTAAGGGCCTCTGCAGCCTTCCAGCTGCCCTGAGGGATGCTGACTATTTCTTTGAGTACTGCCCTCTTCCCCATTGCCAGTAACGCTTTTATATCCCACATAGCAACATTCTGCATCAGAGCATGCAAATATAGCCTCCAAATGTGATGATCATCTTTTAGTCATTTTTATGTATTGCAGGGACAAATAGAAAGTTGATTATATGATGGTAATCACAGACCTTGGTGGCTCTGAGTGTGGCAGGAGCTCAGCTCACACAGCAAAGCTGCCTGTGCACTGGACAGGTGCAGTGACAGGTGTCTGTGCGTGTTCTCATCCTGGACCTCTGGGCCCAGCCGCATCCTGCTTTGCCTTGATAACAGCCTGGTCCTTGCAGAGCAGGAGGTCGCTGCCTTGGAGTGTTGAGGCTGTGAAGGGACATCATCAGTTTTTTGGTTCTTCCTTGGGGATCAATTGAGTGAATATTTCTCCAGGCCTATCGTATTGGGAACGAGAGGCTTCCTAGCTTGGGGTGCTTAGCTTTCCTGTAGTCTTTACCAGCTCCTTTAACCATCCCCTGCTCAAACATACAGTCTCAGTAGAAAAGTACAGAAGTAGCTTCATCCAAGGTCGCCAGCCCCTTCCCGCTGCCACACCGTTGTCTTGCGTCGATCCTCTTTTGTGGAGAATCTGGAGCCACTTCTGGAGGAACAGCTTGTCAGTCAGCAAATGCAGAGGAGCCCCAGAGCCCCAGACCTGTCCAGTCCCTGGACAGGCGCTGGACAGGGCAAGGCGCTGCCCCTCTTAAGGGGGAGTTTGCCCCTCTGTGAAGTCAGGGGCAGAACCAGTGGCTCACAAGCTTTCTTTCAAGCTTGCTGTCCTTGCTTGGAGCAGGCACTGATGCTGGAGACATGCCCTTTGGGTCAAGCATTTCGGTAAGAACATTAAGGCATGCTTGCAAGTGGATACCATTGACAGAGTGACTTACCCTGCGCTGCTTCAGTGCTGTTTTGGGAACAGCTCACTTTGAGAGGTGAAAGGTTTTGGTTTTAAAAGAGTTTAGGGATCGCCCTGTCTGCTTCTGCTGCTTCCTAATATCAGATGAGGGGGAAAAACTCAGCCCTGAATTGTTAGGAATGTGTCGCTCCTGCTCCTACCCCTGATCTCCTCTAACTGAGTCTGAGCACATTGATGAGAGTTAGAGTTCCACATTCTTGGCTCCAGGTGGGCCAGATGCCCGGGAAACATGGGCAGCTGCTGGTTCTCGTTCGTGTGGACAGACTTGCTTCTCCTACCTGTCCTTAAAGTAGGTGGAGCTGGACAGGAATGGTGTTTCCATGTGCCAGCCCTGGGGACCCTGACCTGGGTTTCGTGCTATAGAACGTGGAGTTTTAAGACCCTGGAATCAGACAGCGCTGCCCCTTCTTCAGCAGCTTAGCGTGACCAGCTGCTGGGAGAGGTGTCCCTCCTGTGCCTGGTCCCTCCCTTCCTGCAGGAAGCAGGGGACTTACAGGATGCTCTCTTACTCCTTTCAGTCTTAACCCTCTTTTCTGAGGCTGAGTCTTGACCTCCCTGATTCCCAGCGCCTGCGGCATTGCCTGAGGCCTCTTAGGGCCTGGTGGCTTTCCCCACCCCCAGAGATGAAGGCGTCCCCAGGTGCTGCAGGTGGGGAGCACCTGTGCTTAGCAAACTTTGCTGAGCAGTTGCATCCGCTTGGTGCCTTCAGGGCTCTCTCGGAAGGGCCTGCCTCACCCCTCCCTCCTTAGGGGTCCGGTCTCTTGCTGGCCTGGCGTCCTGGGTGCCGGCCAGCCTATTTGTTTTTAAAAATATACTAATTTGTCATAAAAGTTTTACCTGTACATTATTGTTAAAAGTTTCAAACCATGCAGAAGCAGCATTATAAAACAGTTGGTAGAATCACTTCAGAACTTTCCCCGAGCATTAAACCTTTGTTAGATTTGAGCTTGGGTAGCTGTGTGGCTTCTTGATGCAGGACCATCCATACGTGAGGTTTCCTTGTCCCCTTGCACTTTGGCAGCTTGGCCTTTTCTTTTTCCAGTATATAGCAAAAACAAACAAACCAAAAAAAAAAAAAAAGCAATTTGGGAGTTGCTTTCTCAGTATTTTGAACTTTTTTTTAAGGAAAGTAGAATATATGAATTAGGATTCCCACCTTCTGTCTGGCATATCCGTGGATGTTTTAGAAAAGATGACTGGGTGGTTTTCCATGTCGCTCTACCTGGGTCTCTGCACTGAGGTGCCGGGCAGGAGCTGGGAAGTGGCCCTTCTCCAGATCGGGTTGCACAGGCTGCAGTGGGGAGGCTGCTGGGCCTGTCCTGCGAGCTTCCCCTTTCAGACTGATGACTCTCTGCTCTGAGCGGCGCCTGGCCTGGTGCCCTGGGACCTACGGCAGCAACGCCCGGGCCTCTCCTCCCCAGGCACCCCTGCCTGCTGGCTCCTGTGGGACGATGGCCCAGTGGCAGCCAGGGAACAGGTTTAGCAAAGAAATGAAATGACGTGGTCACTGTGGTGCAGGGAGGGAGAGTAGAAAGCATGTTGACAGATTTGGTGTCATCTTTTAATTGGCAAGAGTCACTTTTGCACTCTAAGCAAGAGAGTCCCGTAGTACTGGAAAAGATATCCATTTCTCCTAAATGAGTGAATGCATGAATGCAGGCCAGACCTGTCTGCACTTCCTCCTCATTTTCTGTTCTTTTCCTTAGACTTCCTCCACCTACTCTGTATCCTGTTCCCCTTACCACACTGGCACTGAGTTTTTGTTTCTGCTGTGATCTGTGGAGGCCTGAGTTTCTGAATTTGTATTCATGGTGGAATGTGCCCAGTAGTTAAATCATAACTGTTTTTCTATCTTTGGAACTGCAGTTCTGTATTTCCAGTTATGGAAACCCCCTTATCTCAGCAGAGCTAAAAATATTATAAGTCAGAGGGTAAAGCATCGATTCCATAAATGTATAAACAATAGTTTCTAAGGATAAGCAGTTGATAAAAAAAAACATATTTTAATCATTCTTCTTCTTTATTCCCCTCTTTTAAAAAATTGGCTCAATTTTTTAAGGGCAGTTTTAGGTTCACAATAAAATTGAGCCAAAAGTACAGAGTTCCCGCCCCCCCTTCCCCCACAGAGGGACAGCCTCCCCCACCGTCGGCACCCACCCCAGAGTGGTCCATTGGTTACGATTGACGAACCTACATGGACACTTCATTATCACCCAAAGTCGATAATTTACAGTAGAGTTCACTCTTGGTGTTGTACGTTCTATGGATCTTGACAAATGTGTAATGACATGTGTCCACCATTATAGTGTCATACAGAGTCATTTCACTGTCCTGAAAATCCTCCATGTTCCATTTATTCCTGCCTCTCTCCCCCAACTCTTGGCAACCACTGATCTGTTTACTGTCTCCGCAGTTTTGCCTTTTCCAGAAAGTCATACAGTTGGAATCGTACAGTGTGTCGCTTTTTCAGACTGGCTTCTTTCACTTAGTAATGTGCATTTAAGGTTCCTCCATGTCTTTTCATGGCTTGATGGTTCATTTCTTTTTAGTGCTGAATAATATTCCATTGTCTGGATGTACCACAGTGTATCCACTCACCTACTGGAGGACATCTTGGTTGCTTCCAAGTTTTGGCAATTATGAGTAAAGCTGCCATAAACAGTTGCATACAAGTTTTTTGTGTGGACATACATTTTCAGTTCGTCTGAGTAAATACCAAGGAGTGTGATTGCCTCACTCCTGTACTTACTTATGGAGAAATAAATATAGCAGAAGCACTGCTGAATTTGTGCATGGAGCCCTGGGTGAGGCACAGACTGATACTAAACAGCTCACCAGGAGCAATGTGCTCCACCCTGGACAGGCCAGGGTGCCCAGGCTACCTGGCTTCACTGCGGGGATGACACAGTCATCAACCTAAAGGACTTTCTGTCCCCCCGTCTCACACTCTGCTGTGTGAGCCTTATTTCTCTAGTTTATGGCATTTCTCAGTTTAAATTTCTTACCTTCAAACCAAGATGCCACCATCTAACAGACACTCCCCTAATTTATGGACTTCAGGAGTACAGTGACAATTTATGGTTCTGATGTGCATGTTGCAGGGTTCCAGGATCCTGACACTGCTTCAGAATCACCCCAAGAAAAATTAAACCTATTTTTGGAGAGCCTAGTAGTTGGGATTCTCATTTTTAGAAAGTTGGCACTCCAGGTAGGAGGTGATATTTAACAAACCGTACACCCATATTCTGACTCTACCAGATGAGAGTGTTTACTGTTTATAGTCACACAGTTATTGTAGTTGTAAAGCATTGTAATTAAAAATGCAGCTGCAGTAGTTTTGTATATAATCTTTGAATGCCAAGAAGAACAAAAGAAAGCTTTCAATGAAATTCTCATTATGTTGGAGAATTGCAGCCTGTTAGGAGGTTGTTTAAGTTGCCCTGATTGGTTAAACTGACACACAGAGTCATAGTTTCACCTGTATCAAAGCTGCCATGGATAAGAGCTGGCCTAGGAAACCCTGGACTCTTCATGAGAACAACCTGACCCAGGGTTGGTTTAGTAGGAGTCTTTATTTGGGAATGATGAGAGCCACCTGGTAGTATTCACTGAGGGCCCCTTTGCACACGGTGTGGCCTGTGTAGAGGTTGGGCAGACAGATGTGGACTCCTGAGCACCAGGAGCAAGCTCATTTCACTAAGCATAATGTCTTCACTGTTCATCCATGTGGTAGCATCTATCAGAATTTCCTTCCTTTTTAAGACTGAGTAATACTGTACTGTGTGTATGTTCCACATTTTGTTTATCTGTTCATCTGTCAGTGGACACCTGGATTGCTTCTACTTTTTGGCTATTTTGAAGAATGCCACTATGAACATTAGCATATAAATATCCCTTTGATCTCCTACTTTTAGTTCTTTGGGATATATACCAAAGAATGAAATTGCTGGATCAAATGGTAATTCCATGTTTAATTTTTTTTTTTTTTTTTTTTGAGACGCGGTCTCCCTATGTGGTCCAGGCTGGTCTCAAACTCCTGGGCTCAAGCAATCCTCCCACCTCAGCCTCCCGAATAGCCGGGATTACAAGGACGAGTCACTGCACCCAGATATCTTTAATTTTTTGAGAAACCACCAAACCGTTTTCCATAGTGGCTGCATCTTACATTCCCACCAACAGTGCATAAGGGCTCCAGTTTTTCCACATCCTCACCAACACTTGTTATTTTCAGTTTTTTGATGATAGCCATTTTTATGGGTGTGAGATCTATTACCTTTGTTTTTAAACCAATGTGTCTAATCATAAGTTTATATGATTTAACTTTTTAATAATGACTGTGTTTAACAACAGGTTCAAGAAATTCCTAAACATTTCAGGCCACCTCTCTTGAGTTGGTGCGAGCCTGCTCCAACACAACTCTGGTTGCAGCCCCCAAAACTATTAATAAAAATGTCCAGGACCTACCAGAGTTCTGAACCCTTTGGCATCCATTTTTTACCAACTAATAAAGTAGCAGATGCTGGAGATGTCCTGCAGATATGTATTCCAGTACTATGGGCAGAGAATGTGTGTTCTTACTTTTTTTTAAATGTTGTTTCCCTTAGGAAGTACCCACTGAATTAGATGAACGTTTCCAAATGAGAGCAAGTGTTCAAGCCCTCTGGGACGTTACAGAAAGGCTAGTTTTTGTGTGTCTACCCTGGAGTCCTTGAAGCTGCCATGGAGACCAGCAGAACCTCTCACATGAGCGCTGGCTCTGAGCATTACTGATCGCTCTGTTTCCATGGTTTTCTGTAGCTTTCCCTGTGCTTTTTGGCTTTCTCCTTTGGGATTTGGTGAGTGAGACATCTTCTGTACTCCAAAGAAGCAGTTGTTTCCAGAGAGCTTCAGTGTCGTCCTTGCTGTGGATAAAATTTGACTGAGAATAACTCTCAGCCCACTCTGTGTTGTCCCGTGGTCTAAGTAACGTGTGTTTTGCTGCTTAGACAATTTCAGATCCTGGGTGCCATGGAGGCAGGTGGGGAAGCCTTCCAAGGAACCCTGGAAAAAGCATATGTGACTGGCCCACAAGCATGTGTCTGGCCACATTTTGGTTGCCTGCTGGTCGTCGTGGGCGTAGAAGACAGGAGAGCACTACCGTGTGTCAGTGGGCGCAGCCACTTTGCAATTCTGATGCCATTTGCACCCAGCAGCCTGGAGCCCATTCTCGCCACTAACGCTCTTTGTGGCTGGAGCGTGCAGCTGACGGCTGACATCAGAGCTTCCATCACATTTTTGTTCGGCGTGTTTACTTTTGTTAAGCACTTTATTATTTTTTTATGAGCTCAGAATTGCAGAAATCCAAGGAATCTGCCCCTCAACTTAGTTTCTCATTGGAGCAAACAAAAGACTATTGACTCCACACCAAGTTGGGGAGAAATAACAGTGTGACCCTCTCTCCATCTGTGACTCCCTTGGAATTTCAGCTAATACGACACTGCCACCACTGGAGTCTTGGCTGTCGCCAAGCTCCAGGATAAATCTTGGTTCCTCAGAGTCTTGTACTAAGTCACCTTCTAAAGCCAACCTTATTATTTTAATCTTTGCAGATTTCAAAGGACTCAAGTTACATAATTAATATTTAGCAGATAGATCACATCCCATGATAGGGGAGTCTGGCTCCCTTGTGCCCTTTCCCGGGCCAGTGGGCCTGCCCCAGGAGTCTCCACACACTTCTTCTGTCTCCTGGGGTAGCCGGGGGGCTGCTGGATTCTGGATGGAACCAGCACCTTTGCCAATTTATTTCCATTTACCTTTTCCCACAGGTCCAAATCTAGAATAAATGATACTTACATTCCATCAGCCTCCTTTATTTTTCCCAGAAGGGCTTGAAAACAAAACCCTGCTTGTTTTATTACTTCTTAAAGGAACTTAGAGGGTCCTGAGATCATAGGAGTTTAGGGACTTTGGAGTCGTTTAGTTCAACTGCCCTTCTCCCCAGCATGCGCACTCAGACGTGGACCAGGAGTCCCCTACAGCTGGAGGCTGGTACTCAGCCTCTGCTAGGAGACCTCCAGTCCCAAAGGCTCCGTAGCACATGTTCCTCCTGGCAGCCGTTTCCATTTTTGGAGGAACCAAATTTGTGCATTGGGAAGTAATGTGGGTTTAACTGGCATTCCAAATGGGAAGGCAGTGACCCCTGTTCCCTCTCACTTTTAAAGATTTTGCCTGATAGGCGTGAGTGATAGGAGACGCTGCACACGGGTTCGGAGGTCAGGATCATGATGAAATATTGTTACATGAGAATGAATGCGGTCCTTTAGGGATGGTGGTGAGTTGTACATACTATGTGGTTCTCAGAACTTTAATGCAGCTTAACCCAGTTTCTAGGTTTTTTCCTCCACTTTTGTAGTTCTCAATATTTACTACTACTACCTTTGTTAGTAGTGTTTTTCCCCTGATTTGAATACACTTAGTTCTTTCGTGCACATTTATGGGAAGGTGAAGGCCTGAGTTCTGGCTTCCACAACCCCTCTCCTGGTCTTCCTTGCTCGTTATCCGCAGTGAATGTGAGTGCTTGAGCGCAGAGGTACCAGCGCCTCCCGCACAGCTGTGAGCATCAGTCCCCAGCGTGGCCGGACTCAGAGCCAGGTCCTTCCCCCATAGGTGGCCAGCCCCCTTCCCGGGGCCCCTAGCCATGAAGAGCCTGGGCTCTGTGCCCCCACATTGGGAGGTCCTGGGGGGAGTGTGAGTGTGGGAGGTTGGTGAGGAAAGTCAACCTGTGGAAGGATCCAGGCTTGTGCAGAGGTCATTTTTTTGCAGAGTTAGTGAGCTGCTGCTGTGTGCCGACCCTGGCTATTCAACGGGCACTGAGGATGGAGTAGCAAATAAGACTCCGCTCTGGTGCCTTTACCAGCCAGGCCGACTGCACTTGGGGCATGCTGGGGAGTCATCATACAGTTCCTTCCTGTACCCCCTTCTCGGGAACAGGCCTTCAGCTGCCCAGACCCCAGGACATCTTCATTATTGGGGCTCAAAGACTGACCTCCCCCTGGCCATTTGTGTTAGGAGGGGTGTGCACAGAGAACGTGGCTGCAGGGTCTGGAAGGCTGAAGGTGGACACTCAGGTGTCTGTGAGGCTCACTGCTGTGCGGGCCCTGGTGTCTGCCCCCAGTCTCCGAGGCTAGGCTGGGGTGGAGTGAGCTCTGCCAGATGCTGAAAGAAGAGGGTCCATGGGCAGAACTGCTTTGCCCTGTGGAGGGGGGCGGGCAGACCCCTGACTCTGGGGGCAGGGAGTACCTCTGAGTAGGAAGAAGACATTTACCTGGGATACTTTATTGAAGGATGTAAATTACCTGGGATTTGGGAGGGCTATGGATGTGATCAAATTAATGTCAGTCTCAATTTAAAATATCTTATTCTATTATAGTCTGTAGTGCCCAATGTGTCTCAATGTTTTATTAAAAAAAATATGATCCCCAGTAGAGGCAGCCGGGCATGGGTGTGTGCACCGTAGTCCTAGCTACTCAGGAGGCCGAGGCAAGAGAGTCACTTGAGCCTAGGAGTTTGGACAACATAGTGAGACTCTGTCTCTTAAAAAAAAAAAAAAATGTTGCCCAATAAAAGCTAGATACAGATGAGATATTTGCTAGCACAGGGACAATTGGAGGGGCATGGGGAGCGGGGCAGGAGCAGCCAAGGAAAGGTGGTTGGTGCCTTTTGTTCAGGCCAGGGAACAAAACATACCAGATCCAAGGTCAAATTCGCAGTGGTTGTTCTAAAGGGCTTTTTTCATCGTGTTCTGTTTGGTGAGGGTGGGGAATGGTTTCAGAGTTCTCGTGATAACTCGTTGCTTGCGTTAAATTGGCGTTTTCTTCATTGATTCTGCTGATCAGTGCCTTTCAGGTCTCTGGCAGGCTTGCGGGGGCGAAGGGGGGTTCAGATGTTTTGGCGCTGACTGGCAGCTCATTCTTTCCCTAGGTTCCCTCATTTAGTCCGTACAGCAGCCCTGCAAGGGGAGTATGGTCCTCCTTTACAGATGAGGAAACTGAGGCTCAAAAAGGCTAAGTCATCGTCCTGCAGCCACATGGCTAATTACTGGCAAGGGCTGAGACTGACCAGTTTCTGCTGAGACCGTCAGCCTTGCGCCCTCTCTGCTCATCTTCCCTGTCCGGTTGAGTCCATCGGGGCCGCGCTGGTGCTCAGTAAGTGTCTGTTTGGCCAGGACGGGAGCACCTGGCGGCCTCAGCCAGAAAATTGAGGGAGAAATCCGATGGAGACGGTCAGCACATTTTACGCAGAGCAGCGAAACATCGGGCTTGTCTAGAGCCAGGAGTTGGGCTGGTTCCTAAGTTTTGGTTCCCCATGGCCCTGGGTGATGTTTGCATGGGGTATGTCTGGGTTTGGATTTCAAATTTATTCTTGAATTTTTATTTCAGGACATAACTTGGCAAGATGAGCACTCTGCCCCTTTCTCTTGGGAAACAAGGGTAAGTTGGATTAAATTTAGATTTATTTGTCCTTTTAAAAAGAATCAAGTTGTTATGTATTTTTCTTTCAGCATTTGATGGACTCAGAAGGCAGCAGCCCCCACTGCCAGCCTGCGGGTGACGTGCCCATTGTTGGTGGCAAGGAGGGGGTGGGGCAGCATTGTGAGGAGTCAGGAAGCTGTTGTGCGTGGGTTGGTGATAGAATTCAAAGCAGTGGTCAGTACTGTCAGCCAGGCCCCATGACACCCCGTCATGTCCACTGCCTGGGACACCCAGCCAGCCTGGGTAAGGGCGTCAGTAGTGTCGGGGGCCCTTTCTCTGCTCATACCACTGCCCCTCAGCACTCAACACCCTCGTAGGAAGTGCGCGGTAACAGCGTTGAGCAAATGGGGAGGTGACTTTAACCACTGATATAGCTAGACATGTGTTAGCTAATACAGCCCACCTTGGGTCCCTAACTGGTCTTTCAGTTACTTGTCATCATCATCATCATCATCAGTGCCAGAGTCGCTTAAGAGCATCAAGCTTAACTGATTGTAATTCATTTCCCATCTCCTGAGTTGCCCCAGCAGAAGTGCATTCCTAAGCAGCAAAATGACTAAAAGGCAGGGGTCTCTGACCCAAAGAAAAGAAGTAAAAGACCCGGATTTTCTGAATTCTAGAACATTCAGTACTGTTGTGCCGGAGGGTTCTTTCCGTAATGGGGATGTGCTACAGAGACAACAGTGTGCCTAGAACAGGGCTTAGACTGGCGGCCATGGGATCAGGATTTTCAAGTGCTGATACTGTGAGGGGCTTGTTTATTGGTTTTCACTTGTCCGCACGGTTGCTGGTCAGAGCCCCTCACCCCCATAGACGTGGACATCCAGGGGGCCTGTGAGGAGTCAGGGTGGTCCACGAGGGATCCCGCAGGGCCCTCACATGGGGACCTGGGCCTTAAAATGAAATGTTGCACTGGGTTCAGATGTTTAAGGACAGCTGGACTGTTCTTTGCACATAGACGGCATTCAGTAAGTAGTTGCTGACTGTCCTGAGTGCGGCGAGTTGGCCTCAGGACATGGGAGCCAGTGACAGTTGACGTGATTCTTACATCAGAGTTAAGAGGTGGTTTGGGGAATACATGGCATTAATTCAGTCTCCCTAGGGATCTGGGCAGGGATGACCAAGGTTTCGTTGGGGGAAGCGTAGGATGTCAAGGTGCAGCCTGGAGTGACAGCTGCTCCTAAATCCAACACAGGAGCTGTGTCTGCCGGCATTGCAGAGGAAGTTGTAGGTGGGTACAAAGTGCGTCATTGTATTGGCATCCAGCCGGGCCCTCAATATTCTTCTTTTCTGGGTTCTCAAAATGGGTAGTTGTGAGAAGCACTAATTCTGCAGATGATATCTCTAGCAGGGATGGGCACACAGCTGCTCTGTGTGGTGGCCCAGAAAGCAGCGCAGGTTTCCCTGGCCTGGGCTCTTTCTTTGGTGATAGTGCAGTGATGAAGGCAAAGGAAAGTCAGAATAGTTAAAATGTCTTAAGGCCTGAGTTCATCATGTGCCCATGAGAATAGCTGCTCTCTGAAGAATTTACCTTGTTACTTGTTCCCAAGTCAGCTATTTGCAGCACGGGACATTTCATCTATTATTAACTTGCTGTAAATGACATTGTGGGACAAGGTGGCACAGCTCCTGGAGCGGCCGCCAATACAGACACAGCTGCTGGGACCAATGTGGGGAACAGGTGCTAGGAAGGGTCCAGATGACAGAGCCAGAAAGCAAATGCACAAGGGCCACGCTTGTGCTCATGCTCATTGTCCCTGATGCCAGAACATCTGATCCCTCAGAAACCAGCGTGAATTGGGGGAGCTTGCTAAAATCAAATCAATATGTGTCAGCCATGGAAACATGCATTCTTTTATTAAAAAGTGTAGTCTTTGTGGCTCGGAGTTCTCAGCTCCATTTCATGTTCCCATTAGATGACAGCACCAGTTTATTTCACAGACTGGTGAGTTCACTCTTTGTCTTCCCCTTTCTGTTTGACCTCTCAAGGTCAGACTTACGATAGTTCAGTGTTAGAACCTTCCAGAAATAGAGGGCATCCCAGACAGCAAAGGAGCTTGTCCCATCCTCTCTCCCTTCACTAGTTGGTGCTGAGTTTAGGAAGCCCTGCCATCCACTCCTCCTTAGCCTTAGCCTTGGAGCACCCTGCCTCCCTGCTTCTAGGGATTGGCCACACTCTTCCTAGGACTTAAAGATTTATAAGAGTCCCATTTAAGAGGCACAAACAGGAGGAGGCTTTAGTGAGGGCAGGGCCCTGGATCTCCGCATGTGGGACTGGAGACTTGGATCCCGTTTCTTGCTCTCCCTCAGTTGGTGCCTTCCTCACTCTATCAGTTATCTATTGTTGTATAACAAACAACCCCAAAACTTCATGGCTTCTGCTCATGGTTCTGTGGGTCAGTGGTGTGAGCAGGGCTCAGCTGGGCTGTTCTTCTGTTGGCCTTGCCTGGGATCGCTTACGTGTCATCTGACAGCCCGATGGGAGCTTGGTGTTTCAGGAGAACCTGTCTCATGTCCAGTTGGTGCCAGCTGTCAGCGGGGTCACATGTCTCCAGTGCACCAGCCTGGACCTCTTCACACACATGAATCGAGGGGGAATCACAAATCTTAGGCTGGGAAATTGCACAGTATCACTTCTGCTTTGTTCCGCTGGTCAAATCAAGGCACGAGCCAGTGGATTCAGAGTGTGAGGAAAGAGATCGAACCTCTTGATGGAGGAGTTGCAGAGAATTTGTAACCGTTTTTACCCTGGCTTTTCTGTCTTTTCATTCCATTGTTAATCCCAAGTCATTTCTTTCCATTTTTAATTCTTTATTCATTGATTTTTTTTTAAGTTTTATTTTTAATTATGGTCAGTAAATACACATAACATTAAATTTTCCATCTTAACCATTTTTAAGTGTACAGTTTGGTGGCGTTAAGTACATTCATACTGTTGCACAACCATCACCACCATCCATTCCTAGAACTCTTTTTCTATTATTTTTTAGCTGACAAATGAGAAATTGCATATATTAATGGTGTACAAAGAGATATTTAGATATATGTGTACATTGTGGGATGATTAAACCAAGCAATTAACATATCCAGAATTCTTTTCGTCTCGTAAAACTGAAACTCTGTTCCCATTAAACAATAACTCCCATTTGCCTCCCCCCAGCCTGTGGCTGCTTTCTGTCTCTGAAATCATCTACTGATTTGTTTTTATTCAGTGAAATATTTATTGTGCACCCACTTTATGTCAGACATTGTGCTGCAGACCCAGAGGCATGCTACTTCTGTGCTCAGGAAACAGCCGTGAGTGGAGCCGTTGGTGGCAAATCTCACTTAGGACAAAAGCTGTAGCCACAGAATCTTTCCTTCAGTCATTCTTCCCCGATTTATTTAACATATATTCATACACATATTGATAGATTTAATCTCATACTTTCCTCCAGCTATTCGGTTCAGCAGATGTTTAATGAATGCCAACAGAGCGCCCAGCTTCATCTACCCCCTGACAGATCCACTGAGGCAGGGTCACAGCTGTCGGGGGCAGAGTTAAGAATCCCAGCAGTTTTTGGTTTCTCACCCAATTGTCTCCTATGGGGACTGTGCTCTTGGCCAGCCCGAGATGATTCCGGCAACACAGAATGAGCCGGTGCCGTGCTTCGGACCTGTGGTTGCTGTCCCAGCCCAGGCAGCTTTGATTAGGAGAGCCCTGACGGGGCGGGCAAAGAGGATGGTCTTGGTGTGGCAGCCGTGCACCCTGCTGCTTCGAATCCTGCTCAGTCTTCCAGCCCATCCTTCCCTGCCTCGATGCCTCCTTCTGAGGCTGATCCTGGCCATGGCGCCTGTCGCTCCCCCCTCCCTCGTGGATGGGAGGCCTGCCTGTCAGGGGTGGGGGAGCTCATGGCTGTCATCTTTTCCACTGATCTGTCAGCATGGCAGGCGTGCTGGGGGAGAGGGTGCCTGTGGGGACCAGCGTCGCATTCCTCTCTCCCTTGATAGTTCCAGAGGAAAAACCCAGCACTTAGGATGCTTCAGGCAGAGGGGGGCATGGGGTGGAGAGAGGATTCTTCGCATTCCCCGCGGTCTGGGCTGGAGACCATGAAGAAGAGGTCAGGCCTCAGGCAGGTCAGCCTCGGCCCTGGCCAGCTGGGCCCTTGGGATCCCCACCCCCACCCTGGCCCGGCCTTCCTCCGCCCACTGTCTGGCTCCTGTCTGCCCCCCCATTCCTCCCGTTCCTTCACTGATGTTCTGATGCCCATTTGAGGATAGGAAATAGGCTAGGGAGGGGATCGGTTCCTTGATTCCTGGGATATCAGAAGATCTCCAAGGGCTGATATAGATGAATCCCAGGGTAGGGACGCCTTCCAGCCCCTTCCCCAGGAAGAGAAATAAGCGTTTATGAACACAAGCACCTCCTCTGCGCTGTGCCCGGTGACAGGATGTGCACACACGTTGAATTCTTTCACCCCTGGGCCGCCGGGGTTCCCATTCCTGCCGTAGGTCAGAGCATCGGGGTGCAGTGAATCAGATACCTGGCAGGCTGAGTGGACGAAGAGAGGTGGAGCTGTGGTCTGTCTGTGGCTGACAGGTGTCTGCTGCCCCTGGGAGTGCAGAAAGGCCGTTCCCTCAGGGTGTTCCTGTAGGTACAGGATTTGCTTGGCTGTCTCTTCTCACTGCTGCCCCCACCCCCTCAGCACAGCTCCTGCACTGCTTGTGGCCCCGGGGTCCTCTAATCCCAGACTTCCCATCCCTGCCTAGTAGTCTCCCCCTTTCTCTCTCCCGCCCTCCCTCTCTCCCTCACTTGGGCTCTTGCTGACTCCCTGAGACCCAGGACTGCCGTGGGGCCCCCTTGAGACCTTCTCCGGCTCCCCATGCGTGGGGTGATGTGCCACCCACTCAGCCCTGCACACCGTCCCTAGGCTCTGTTCTCTCCCGCCTCAGGGGCCATGTGGCACCCACACGTGGCACCCACTGTCTTTGCCCAGTCCCCAGCCATCTGTGAAGGTCCTGCCCTCCAGGCCCAGCACAAATCCCCCCTTTCGTGGTACCCCAGTCACGACCCTCACTGCGTGCCTGGCTCTGTGCCGAGCACCTTTGCTGCCCGGCCTTGCTTAGACTTCACAGCCGCCCACTTCCTGGATGAGGACACCAGGCATCATGCAGTGGCAGGTGTGAACCAGGCAGTCCTGAGTCCGGGCCTGGGCTTCCGACCCCTGCCACAGCTTCCAGAATCGTCCCTATTCCGCGTTACCATTGTGAAGTCCTGCAGCAAATGAAAATGTGATAGTGTTTATCAGTTCTCTATTGATGTGTCTGTGTCCCTGCGACGGGACAAACCCCCAGAGGGAAGAGACTGTTATCTGTCCCCTAACCTTGATGACCTGGGGCTGGCACACCTCCTCACCCTCCCCTGGGTCTCAGCTGGGTTATCCCCTAGAGCCTGGCAGATGGGCGTGTGCATGGCCCTTCCACAGCCCATCTCCTAGGCCCGGGCTCCCTGCGGGGCCTGGCCCTGTGAGCACACAAGGGTGTCATTGGTATTTAGCCCTGGTCTCAGCAGGGTGGGCCACCAGACACTGCTGCACCCCAGCTTGTCTTGGGCCACCGAATCTTGCTGTCTTGTCCCTGTCAGGTTGCCGCCAATACTAATTTTGTGATTCTAGAAGTTTTCAGTATTTCCCTGTGTTCTTCCTCCTCTTCCTTCTTCAGAGGGAAAGTGGAAAGAATAGATTTTAAATCGTTGGTGGATTTATTAGGATTTGCTCCAGTAAACTATGACATTTTCTAACAATGTTTCTGTAGCCTTTGTCTCAACAATTTAGATCTGTGGGAGGCTGCCAAGCCAAACAGTTAGTTTTGGCAACGTGCACTCCCCCTTTACTGAAATATTACACATTCCTCTCCAGTGAGTGGGACGTAAAAATAGAGCCTGGGCTCAGTTGTGGTCTTTCTGTTTTTAGAATGGACGTGGCCCGCTGAGACCCAGTTCCCCACACGGGGTGGCTGACGCCCATCCCCGGCTGGGCTGGATGAAGCCCTCCCAGCAGATCCTCCCTGGCCTCTTGGGACACTGAGGGTGGGGCTGTCAGCATGGCTGCAAAGAAGGGGGCTTCCGTATGGACTCCCCCATCTCCCACTGAGTGGAACCACTAATGCCAGCTTCTGCCTGTAGCCAGCACCAACGAGTTGGTGCCCATCGGCCATCAGTTCCTTCCCATCAAACGCAGCGTCCTCCTGTGGGGTCCTGGCTCCTGTTGCACAGGGTGGTGGGAGAGGGCTGAGATGACCTCCTTTCCCAACATCCCAGCTCTTTTTCCACACCTGAAAAGAAATAGACTGTTTTCTAGAAATAAGAGAACTGCATCTGGAACTCCCCTATCTTTCCACTTTCCACCCCTCCCCTCCGCTCCCCTGCCCTGCACCTGTGTGAAGCCCCAGGTAGCAGTAGTACAGCGCGTCCTCCAAGACAGTTGTGTGCTGCGCTGCAATCCCAGGTCTTTTTCTTTTTAAACAAAAAGGGAATAATAATCCTTCGTACCTCGTTGGACTGTTGGGAAGACTGGGTGAGTGAGCATGTCTAAGGTGTTGGCACGGTGCCTGGCACCTGGCGAGTGCCTGCACCCTGGAGCTTCTTTGCTCTTCTTCCCGAGTCGCGCGTGGTCTGAGGTCAGCTGACTTCCACCTCCGCGGTCAGTTCTGGCGCATCTGCAGTATTCTTGGTGGTTCCACACTGGGCTCTGGCCCCTCTCATGCAAACTCTGGTCCCTGGAGTGTGGGGCGCGGTGCCTGTTGCCCCTAGCTGGGATCTGAAGGCGGTGTCTGTGCCTGGAATGGTAGAGCTGGCATAAACAGGAGACCCCCTCCTGGCACCCGGTGTCAGGGCCATGGCATGATGCCCCCACAGGTTTGGTGGTGGAGTCATTGCCCCGTGACTTGGACTCACAGAGCCTGCAGAATCTGCACCTGCTCAGGACTTTGCCTTCCTGACCTCCTGCGGTGCCGTGGAAGGTTCTGGGAGACAGGTGCAAGGAAGCCCCTGAGCATCTCGGTTGCCCTTTTGATGCTGGAAGAGGTGTCTGAGCAGGAGGGAGGCCGTCCTGCCTCGTGGAACTCACAGTCTTCACAGTCTAGCAGGGGACACTTCTGGAGCCCTGTGATGAACGCTGGAGCGGCCCCAAGGCGGTGGTGCTCATGGGGTGGGGGAGCCACCAGGTGGGCGGGCGGGAGGGCTGGCTGGGGCCGACCAGCCCAGCACTCACTAGGGGCAGACGCACCTGGGCACAGTGCTCCAGGTGGAGGGGCTGCTGCCCTACCTAGCTGGCCTCCCAGCAGGAAGCAGAAGCTGCCAGGTGTCTTCAAGGCCAGGCTTGGGGCAGGAATGGGCACCACATCCCTTTGATCTCCTCTATTGGTCAAGGAATGTCAGGAGGCCACCGGATCAAGGGTGGCAGGGGCGTGGCAGCTATCTGACGGGGGTGGGGTGGTGGTGGTCCTTCTGCGCAGATGCACATGTGCAGGTGGATCTGGAGAGAACAGGAGGGAGGCAGCTTCGGGGCCAGATGGGCTCAGCGTAGCAGGGTGGAAATGAAGACAGTTAGGACCAACAGAACACGCTCACAAGGGAGAATTGCCAGGGCTTGGTGACTGTCACGGGGCGGGGAGGAAACATCAAGGATGACGCGCAGCTGTGGGCTGGGGATTTCCTGAGGAGGAACAGGTTCAAGGGGAAGAGGGCAGCTTTGGTCTTGCCCCGCGAGCGTGCAGCACCTGTGAGCATCTTGTCTGGGGCCCAGGGCGGAGCTCGGTGGGTGCAGGTGGCTGCCGCAGTGGTGGACGGCTCCCAGGGAGAAGGCGCCGGGAGCAGCCGGCCTGAGCCCTGGGCTGGGCAGAGGGAAGAGGCCGACAATGTGGAGTCACAGAAGCACAAAGCAATAAAACTTACTTTGAGATGGCGAAAGGGGGCTGACGTGGGAGATGCCGCTTCCAGATGACCGGTGTGATTGCACATCCTTGAAAATGAGCTTGGAGCTCACTGCTCTGTCCTGGTGCTGCTGCACAGACCCCACTGTAGACACCCAGGGTGGAA
This sequence comes from Avahi laniger, assembly GCA_963575035.1. Lineage (NCBI taxonomy): Eukaryota > Metazoa > Chordata > Mammalia > Primates > Indriidae > Avahi > Avahi laniger. Next base: position 114,008 of record CAUYSK010057490.1, read on the forward strand.
TGAGTCCCGGGGACTGGAGTCCTGGAGGAGTTTCCTCAGTCTCCCCAGACTCCCACCTGGCCCTGCAAAGTCCTTTTTTGTTATAGTTCCTGGAGTTCCCAGAGCTGGGCAGAGTTAGATCTAAACAGCAAAAAAGATCTTTCCCTTCCCCTTCTCCCGACCCCAGCAGGTTTGTGTTCAGAAATTCTAGATAACAAACCCTGTCCTCTGGGGTGGGAGTAGGGAAGAAACCCCACCTCCAGCCTGGTGATCGAGGAGGGCTGGGTTATTTTCTTTCTTGATTCATAAGATGTTTATATATTTATGGGCTACATGTGTGATATTTTGTTACATACATAGACTGTGTAAAGATCAAGTCAGGGGATTTGGGGTGTCCGTCACCTCAAGTGTTTATGATTTCTTTGTGTTGGGAACATTTCGAGTCCTCTCTTCCAGCTGTTTCAAATGCGCAGTACACTGCTGTTAACCAGTGACACTACTCTGCTGTGGAACGCTAGACTTACTCCTTCCACCCAACTGTATGTCTGTGCCCATTAGCCAACCTCTTTGTCCCTCTCCCACCCACGCGTCCTTCCCGGCCTCTGCTATCTGTCATTCTACTCTCTACCTTCGTGAGATCGTAGGGCTGTTTTTTAAAAGGAGATTGTAGTCATACTTTATTTGCAAAGTTAAGAATATACATACACAGGGGAAAGACTTAGAAGCAAATTCATTAGACAACACATTGGACAACTAAAAATATATAAAGAAAAAATTAGCCGGGCATGGTGGTGCATGCCTGTAGTCCCAGCTACTCAGGAGGCTGAGGCAGGAGGATCGCTTGAGCCCAGGAGTTTGAGGTTGCTTTAAGTTTCTGTTTTCCCTATATTCACCTCCAAAGTCCCCTAAACCGGGTAGCTGCTTCTCCCAGCAGAGCCCTCTCCCCTAACCAAATGACACCCTCCTCTGAGGACTTGTCACCAGGTCTCCCGTTACCCAAGAAGTGATGGGAGCAACCTCTCTCCGTTTGAGGAGGTCATGCCCAGCCACGTGCTGTTAGGTTCCCTCCCAGCAGTGGCCCTGGAGCTGCCTGGGAGCTTCTCTCCCCTGCTTCCCTGACATGGCCCATTGTTGCCCTCCACGTAGACAGGTTGTTTAGCCTTGTCTTGCAGAGCTTTTAAGCAAACATTCCCGCCGGAGAAATTGCCGATCTCAAAAAAGCCTGGGGTTTGACACAGTGCTCAGTTTTAAGTGCCTTCCTTACACTACAATTTCCAGATCAAAGTCAGCTCTGTCCTCAGAGACTCGAGCCTGCTTCCAGGCCATTTTTAGCGAGATGCGTATTTAAAGAAGCCATCATCTGCATGCCCACAGTGTCCCTGTATTCCATTGCGGAACTTGGAAATATGCAGAAGATTCAGAATGCTTCACTTAGAAATTGTCCTTTCAAAATCAAATTAGATCGTGCACACAGCTATAGAAACCCACTACATCTGAGACTCTCTGTGGTTTCCGTGGACGTTGTACCTGGTGGCCACTGGCTGTACATGCAGTGATGCCCAGGCTTCTGGCCTTGGAATCACTCGATCCATGTTGAAATCCCAGCTGCACGATCTCCTAATGGACTGGTGACCTAGGAAACTGTACTTCATCACTCCAAATCTCCATTTTCTCATTTGTAGAATGAAATTATAATTTAAAAAACTACGTGTCTTGATGCTTCAGACACACTGAGCGATCTACGTCTCTTCTTAACCACGGCTCCTAGCAGAGCCAAAGCTTTGATGTCTGTCTCTTGGGTTTTATTTCCTATCACATTGAGCTTCAGGGCAGCCTGTGCTTGCGATTTGAACTTGAACTTGAGTTCTTCATGGCCTCATCATCTCACCTTCTGAGCCTGGAGGGAAGACCTCTGGCCATCAGAAGCTGGGCTTTTAGGAGGCGTCCCAGACTCAGAGAAATGTGCAGCCATCTGTGTTCAGGGCCTGCAGTGCACATAGGAAAAGCAGTGTTTTCATTCT
>CAUYSK010057491.1:0-19710 GCA_963575035.1 Avahi laniger
GTCATCTTTTGGATAAGAATATGTAAAATTAATTTTGATTCAGGTTTGTTCAAACATTGAAACTGGTTCATATTTTTTAAAAATTTGGTGAACTAACACCTCTTGTATTATCCTGGATGCAGCTGGAGCCCATTCTTCTAACCGAAGTATCATAAGAAAGGAAAAACAAACACCACATGCACTCACCATTAAATTGATACTAATTGATCAACACTAATATGTACATATGGAAGTAATATTCACTGGGTGTTGGGTAGGTGGGAGGGGGTAAAGAGGAGGGGTAAATTCACACCTAATGGATGCAGTAGACGCTGTCTTGGGGATGGGCGCTTGTAGCTCTGACTCAAGCCGTGCAAAGGCAATTTATGTAACCAAAGTGTTTGTACCCCTGTAACATTCTGAAATTAAAAAAAAAAATTAAAAATTAAAAACAATTGAACCATCACTTGAAACTTATTCTAAATGAATATCGTTCATTAAACTTTTCCCAGAAAATTACATGGAACAATAATGTTTTCTATTTTAATTTATTTGCCATGATCACAAAAAATTTTAGAAAAATATAATTCCCCTTTTCAGATGTGGAATTAGAGACAATAATATCCAGTGGGAAGAAAAAACTTCTTAAATATTTATTGTGCTTAAAGATCCTCATCTGAATCTGCAGAAATTTAAAATATTTTAGATCTAAATAAAAATGGTATAAATAGTATCTCAAAGTATGTAAATATGATATTTTGTAATATAATGTTTCAACATTATAATAACAGGTCTTTCCCAGGGCCAATGTTAGAGTAAATTTTACAGCCCAGAAAGCAACAGCTTTAGAATATAAATTTATATTATTTTAAAATAAGAGTGACTAAACTATTCTAATTTTCTTTTTATGGGAAAGAATCTTTCTTTCCCATAAAGGTAAAGAGTTATACCTTTAGCAACTTACTTTATTTTCTTATGTTTGGAAAACAAATCTTGGGTATCATATAAATTTTATGTATTTCTTAAATTTATGTAAGTTTTCTCTTTTTTAGAGCCCACGTACCTAATTTATATATTACAGCAGATACAAATCCTAGTGAAGTTCAGTCTTCTCTATTTCACGATGTTGAAAGTATTAATATATGCAATGAAATTATATATACAACTTAAATATTTAATAGTTGTCCCTATCAGATTAACAAGCATTTATTGAATGCCCTGTATGTAATTAGCCAAATGTTAGGCATCCAGGATAAAACCTAAGTATAAGGCATGACTTCCCTATGAAAGACTTTGGAACAATATTTCATTAAACATTGTGGTGACAAAGATGAATTATTCTTGGTTTCACTGTAGTGAACCATATTGATCGAAGAACTCACAGTCTTATTGGAGATAGGAGACTCATAAATGTCAAACCATTGAATACTGGTTCAAAACAGTTTGCAGCCAAGAGATAACTTGTACGGTGTAAATTATTAATAGTTTGTTAGTTAAGAGGAAGGGGAAATAGGTGAGCATATAAAGGGAGAAAGGCTTATCAACAGTACTTGAATGTACATCTAAAACAGGGCAAAATAATGTAGGGAGAGAGGGTGGAGGTCACAGCTGGAGAAGAGCACAAGAGAAATCGTATGGACAATGGTGGCGGCCAGGATATGCACCAGGCAACAAAGTTAAGTGCTTCACAATTTAGAAGAACAGAATGAGTCAAATAAATTGTATTAGCTTGTTATAGCGAAATCTATACTAGCAATTTGATCTGTATTGTTGCTTTAGAGGCTTCAGGGAACACAGAAATTTGGCCTGGAATCACTGGCTATGTGCTAATTAATATGTAGTGGGGAAAATCAGTAAATAATCTGGCCAGAGAAATGAAACTTGCCTGAGAAAAATAACTGGGGTCATAACAAACAAATATACCATAAATATGCAAAAAAACCAAAGAAAGACAAATCTAAGGTTTAAGAGTAGCTTTAGGAAAGAAAAAAAAGAGGGGAGAAAATTCTTATTTATCTTCTTTGACCAAACAAAAATTATGAATTGTTGTTCTATGCTAGTTCTTTTACCTGTAATAAATATGCAATTTTTGAAAAATAAATTATGAATTGTGACAGTCAGACTTTAAGATGTCCCCCAATGATCCCTGCCTTCTGGCATTCACAACTTCGTGTGATCCCCTCTTCTTGGCTGTAGGCTAGCCAGGAGTTGCTTCTAACCAACAGAACACGGCAAAAGTGATAGAATATAGAAGATGGTGGCATCTGTCTGACTAGTAGACTGTCTCCCTCGCTAGCTTTGAGAAAGCAAGTTGCCAGGCTGGGAAGGCCCATGTGCAGCCCCCAGCCAAGAGTCAGCAAGGAACCGAGCCCCTCAGTCCAACAGCTTTCGAGGAGCTGAAACTCTGCCAACACTCTGTGAGTTTTGAAGAAGATCCTTCCTTTGTCAAGGCTTTAGATGAGACCTTATCCCTGGGTGACATCTTGATTGCAGCCTTGTGCAAAACAGTGAGTCAGAATCCTGACCCAAACTCTGAGATAAAAAAATAAGTGTTGTTTTAATCCACTAAGTATGGGGTAATTAATATATGTTATGGTATCAATAGATAACTAATATCTTTATTATTTCTCCTTGCTTTTCTCTCTTCTTGTCCACTACAGAGAAGCTTGGCTTTAGTTTCTTCCCTTTCCTCAACTTCTGATAAAAGTTCAACCACTATTAGAGTTATTCTTTTCAAGTTTGTGTTCAGAATCAAGAAGAGAAATGAAGGGATAGCAAGCAAGAAACATGCAGAAGAGGACCAGGGAAGATTTGAGGATAGATGTGAAGTGTGAGGTGGGAGGCATTTGCATGAGCAAGGAAATGAAAAATATAACCATACTTGAGCAATTTTTCAATTCTCTTTTGGTGATTGGTCTGTGTAATTTTTGCAGTGGGCATATCTCTGACACTGGACACTTGGCGTATCATATCAGTAGAGTGAAATAATACACCATTTAGTTTTCACTGTGCTATTAGCTGCAGGCAACGTTAAGGCTAATGAATGTCAACATTCGGCTTCTTGATAACCCTCATTTTCGAAGAGTTTCACAGAGCTTCTGTCTTCCGAAAGGCACGCACCTGGAGGCACTCTGAAGTTGCTTTCCAATCCACTCCATTCTAGGTACGTCTCCGTGTTGAATCAAGAAGGGAGATGAGGATAAGGAAGAAAGTCCCTGATGAATTAGGAGACAGAACTAGTGCAGCACTGAGAAAACACCTCCTACCTGTGACTCATATGCACCAGTCTGGGACCCTGATGGAAATAAAGTAGTGGCAATGTAATCAGCCCTTATGGTGCCAGCATTTTATTAATGTGAGAAATATAGATACTGATCTTCAAGGCGTATAAAAGATATTTTTTTCATGGGCTTACCACGAAGTTCTACAAAAAGTAGATAATAAAATAACTAACATTTTTTAGCGTTATTATATGCTAGTTTTCTAAGTGCTGTGTATGTGTTAACTCATTTGACTCCCACAAAAATTTATAAACACAAGTTCTCTTATCTCCATTTTATAGATGAGCAAAGAGGCAAAGAGATGTTAAGTACCTTGCCAAAGTCTACGAAGTTACTTAAGGGGAAGAGCCAGGTTACAAACCTGGACAGTTTAATTTCAGAGTCTCTGTTCTCAATAGACAGTAATAAATATCGATTGGCTGATGAGAACTTTGGAGAGACTCCCACAGGCAGAGCGGCACACTAGTAGGTTCAGGAGAAACTTCCATGATGTATGCTTGGAAGTTTCAAATACTGTATTAACATCTCCCTTAGAACTGTTGCAAACATAATTATAATGAATGAAATACCTTTGTAAGTTCTCATACCAAAGCATTTCCTTTTGTAGGATTTTTCAATTTAAGCAACAAAATTCAATTAAACAATATTAATAGAGTTCATCCTTTTTTTGATCACACTTCGTTTTCAGTCTCTTAGCAAGGCTTGCCAGTGCTACTCCCCAAAGAGATCCTGAATCCAATCATCCTTCCTTGCTAGACCCCAGTGTGAGCCTCTCTATCTCTTGCCACAACCGCTGTAATATCTTTCTTTCCAGATCCTCTACTTTCATTTTGCTTCCCTATTTTTCATTCTGTAAGTAATAAAAAGAGTGATTTTATTAAAGCATAAATCAGATCATGCTCAAAATTCTCCAAGGGCTTCTGAAAGCAATTCACATGAAATTGAAAAACTGCACCATGACCTCCAGCCTCCTACATGAACTGTCTCCTGCACTCTCTCAGCCCTTGTCACCATTCCCTCCACTCTTTGGTCTCTCTGCGCCTGCCACAGTGGCCTTGCTTTTGTCCTTTGACTATGCCTAGCTCATTTGCTCTCAGAGCCTTTCTGTGTGCAATTACCTCTTACTGGAATGCTCCATCTTCAGAGAATCACACAGCCATCTCCTTTACATGTTTGAGCGTCAGCCCAAATTACATCCCATATCTTACCTTTTCCATGATTTATTTTCTTCACAACTTTTATAACTTTCTGAAATTATCTCAAGTCTCAACTGTCTACCTTCCTTATCAGATTCATGAGGAAGAGTCTTCATCTAATTTGCAACTCTGTTCCCCATGCCTAGAGCAATGCCTGGCTTTTAGGACCTGCTCATTACATTTTTGTTGAATGAGTGAGTGAGTGAATGAATACTACAGGTCAGTAACTGTGGTGAATGTTGGATTCAGAAGTAAATGAGAAAGACACAATGCCTGCCCTCAATTCGCAGGACCTACTTATTTTCTCCCCAAGGAAGTAAGATTAAACTGGAACATGAAGAACAGGAAGGAGTTAGCCAAATGGAGAGTTTAGAAGAAGTTTTCCATGAAGATGGACTGGGAAATACCAAGGCCAGAGTTAAGAGGGAGCTGAGCTTGTTGCAAGCGCTGGGAGGAGCAGTGTGACGGGTATGGAGGGACCAGAGTCAAGGCTGGAGGGTAAAAAGACCCCAGATCATCTAGGGCCGTTAGTATAACTCCTGTAAAAGTATGGACATTAGCATGAGGGAATGAAGAGCTCTATAACGGTTTTAAATAGGGAAGTGACGCTGTCATATGGAACCACATTGACCAAGGTTTGGAAACCAAATTCGGCCAGCTGCAACTAAGCTGTATTTTAATAAAAAGCAAAAATGTGGCCTTATGGGTTCAGGGTAAGGAGGGTTTGTGGTAAAGGATGCACAGAAGAGTGCACAATTGTTTGCTCAAGATTCACAGTATATAACTTCCCTGGATAAATTATACAATGACTCAGCACTGGTCAGAGAGGTAAGCGGAGGCTCAAGTAGCAATCTTTCTTTATATACATATATGTATACGTATGTGTGTGTATTTAACTTCTTTTCACAAAGCTCAGAAGCATTTTGGGGGGGCTAGTAAGAGTACTTCATTTACGAATGAGTTCTAATTTTTATATTTTGCCACTATAGAAAGGACTCGGTATTATTTTTTCCTTTTTATTCAGGGGCTGTATAATTTGGACATGCTAAATTGTATTTCAAAAAATTACATTGACGTGATTCTTCAGACTATTCATTCCATCTAGCACGGTTGTCAGGAGTTAGGTTTTATTTTTGGATATTTTTACTCAGTTTAGTTATGAAACATACCTTTCTCTGAAATAAACATTTTAAAATATAAATATTTAACATAATTTTTCATTTTGTTTCCTGATTCTTTTAAAAATATTCATGGAAATCCTATTGTACAGGAGGTGCTGTGGTCAGAGGCATATCAAGCAGGGACATTATGATTATTTCAAGGTAAAATAAAAACTAAGATTTCAGAATCTATAAATAATTGATCCAGATAATTCACTTTTTCCTCCCAAAAGTGTTTATGATAATTTTTGCCCCTATTTACAAGTATATTAATCAAATTATTTGATTATTTTCTTCATATTCAGTTTTGCAAACCAATTTTATTGAAATAATAGGTATGTAAATGTTAGGAGGTAGAAACTCACTCATGACCTCGTGTCCATGAAACCAGAAGCTCAATATGACACTCTTTGGATCATCAGATTTTGCATAGTGCCTGGCACATAGTAGGCACTCACTAAATATTTGCTGTCTAGAGAAGAGAAGGATATGATTGACATTCAGCTGTTAGATTTTACTATTTGCAATTTATTTAACTGCCCATAAAATTTTACATTACAAACTGGTTCTACATTAATGATACCCCATACAAGTTAGCAATATCCAATACTTGCAAAACCAACCTTTCTTTCCTTTTCCTTTTGCTACTATATATTTAGCTTGTGTCTATCTCACCTATATCTGTTATTCCAAAATGAACTACTTTCAAAAAACAAGAATATTGTTTGTATGTAAATAATTTATTCACATTTTGTTCCACCCACCAATTTTGTGGGCATTAAAATGTAGCATAATCTCAGACATATTGTTATTAATATTAAAGCCATGTAAAACTGGGGCAGAAGTCTGTTTTGCATTAATAAAAGTCCTTATCAATGCAAAATATTTTCACATTATCAAAATTAGCTATGCAGAAATGCAAATATGGTTCTCAAAGGAGTCAAGAACTTGGCTTCACTGGAATGTAGGTATTCCTGGGATTCCTGTAAAACTTTTGTTGAATATACTGATCTAGCAGATTTGTAAACTTTGAAGTAATCATTTCATTTCTGGTTTAGTAGATATGAAAATTAATTAACTTACTTGAAAGTACAAAAAAGTTTATAAATTTTTTCTTCATTCACTTCCTTAAATAATTGAAAAAAATAACCAAATTGAAGCTATATTTACAAGGGTGATAGAATGAGGTTATTAAGAAGAGTGTAACCAAACTAACTTTTTTTTTTCTTTCAAAATACTAAGGGAGTACAAATATTTTTTTCACATGGATACTTTGTATAGTGCTTAAGTCGAGGCTTTTAGTGTGCTCATCAACAGAATAGTGTTCATTGTACCAATAGATAAGTTTTTACCCATCACCCCCTCCCACTCCTCCCTTTTTGGTTTCCAATATCCTCTACATTTCTTTGTGGCCATGTGTGCCCATTTTTTAGCTGCCAATTACTAGAGAATACATGTGGTGTTTCTTTTTCCATTCCAGAGATACTTCACTTAGGATAATGGTCTCCAATTCCATCTAAGTTGCTACAAAAGACATTATTTCATTTCTTTCTATGGCTGAGTAGTACTCCATGGTGTGTGTGTGTGTGTATCACATATATATATATATATCACATATATATGTATATATCACATATATATATATACACACACATTTTATTAATCTATTCATAAATTGATGGGCACTTAGGTTGATCCAGTTTCCTAGGCACCATTTATTAAATAGGGCTTCCTTTCCCTAGTGTATGTTGTTGTCTGCATTGTCGAAGATTAGTTGGTTATCAGTAAATGGTTTTATTTCTGGATTCTCTATTCTGTTCCATTGGTCTATGTCTTTACTTTTATACAAGTACCATGCTGTTTTGGTGATGATAGCCTTGTAGTATAATTTGAAGTCGGTTAATGTGATATCTACACACTTATTTTTTTTGCTTAAGATTGCTTTGGCTATTTGGGGTCTTTTTTGGTTACAAATGTAGCATAGAATTATTTTTTCTAGATCTGTGAAATATGACATTGGTATTTTGATGAGGATTGGGTTGAATCTATAAAGCACTTTGAGCAATTATGATGTTACTGTTTATTTTCTTGCTTAGATTTAGTAGAATTTGTTTTATGCATCTGGAAGCTCCTGTGTTAGGTGCTTATATATTTACAATTGTTATGTCTTCTTGTTGACTTGATCCTTTTAACATATAATGACCATCTTTGTCTTTTTTACCATTGTTAATTTAAAATCTATTTTCTCTGATATGAGAATGGCTATATCTGCTCCCTTTTGGTTTCCATTTGTGTGGAATATTTTTTTCCATCCCTTTACCTTAAGTATGTGCTAGTGCTTGTGAGTTAGATGCATTTCTTGCAGACAGCATATACTCAGGGTGTGTTTTTTTATCCATTCAGCTTGTCTATCTTTTAACTGGAGCATTAAGACTGTTCATCTTCAATGTTAGTATTGATATGTAAGGTACGCTTCTCTTCATCATGTTAAATGATACATTGTTGTTTGGTTTTCCCTCTTGTGCTATTTTTTATTAGAGTTGTGTGCTTTGACTTTCAGGTGTTTTTACACTGGTGGATTTCTGTTTTGCTGTTTCGTGTATAATGCAGTTTTGAGTATTTCCTGTAGGGCAGATCTAGTAGTGACAAATTTCTTTAGTATTTGCTTGTCTGGAAAAGTTGTTATTTCTCCATCATTTATGAAACTCTGTTTTGCAAGACACAAAATTCTTGACTGCCAGTTTTTCTGTTTAAGAAGGCTAAAAGTGGAGCCACAATCTTCTCTGGCTTATATGGTCTCTGTTGAGAAGTCTGCTGTTAGCCTGATGAGTTTTCCTTTGTAGGTCAGTTGTTGCTTTCATCTTGCAGCTTGTAGAATTTTCTCCTTCATTTTGACATTGACCAAGTTGATGACTATGTGTCTTGGAGATGTCCTATTTGCTATGGGTCTTCCCGGTGATGGATGGCCAGCTTGTATCTGGATACATGAAAATCTGCAGATACCAAGGCAATTTTCCTCAATAATTCCATTGAATAGGTTTTCCATTCTCTTCACTTTTTTTTAGTTTCCCTCAGGGATACCTATAGTTCATACACTGATTTGCTTCACATAGTCCCATATTTCTCTCAGTGGTTGTTCATTCTTCTTTGTTCTTTTTTCTGCATCTTTGATGCAGTTGATTTGAAAGGTTCATCTTCAAGCTCTGAGATTCTTTCTTCTGCTTGGTCTAGCCTGTTGTTGAAACTTTCTGATTTATTTTGAAATTCCCTAAATGACATTTTGATGTCTTTAAGTTCTGTTATATCCCATCTCATGTTGTCTAGTTCTTTAGTGACTTTTTCATTTTTTTTCAATGATGTCCTCAAATATTTTTTTGGCTTCTTTGTGTGTTTTTTTTTTTTGAGATAGAGTCTCACTCTGTTGCCCAGGCTAGAGTCCCATGGCATCAGCCTAGCTCACAGCAACCTCAAACTTCTGGGCTCAAGCAATCCTACTGCCTCAGCCTCCCAAGTAGCTGGGACTATAGGCATGTGCCACCATGTCCGGCTAATTTTTTCTATATATATTTAGTTGTCCAATTAATTTCTTTCTAATTTTAATAGAGATGGGGTCTCGCTCTTGCTCAGGCTGGTCTTGAACTCCTGAGTTCAAACAATCTGCCTGCCTCGGCCTCTCAGAGTGCTAGGATTACAGGCATGAGCCACCATGCCCAGCCCTTTGTGTTGGTTTTTAACTTTCTCTTTAATCCCAATTTTCTTATTTCCTATCCATATTCTGAATTCCATTTCTGACAATTTGACAATTTTCTTTTGGTTGGGGTCCATTGCTGTAGATTCATTGTGATCCTTTGAGGGTGTTGAACTAATTCATTTTTCAAGTTGTCAGAGTTATTTTGCTGTTTTCTTCTCATCTGAAACCTCTTTTCTCAGCTCAGGGAAGATAGGATTGCAGTGCACCTGTTCTCCTTTGATAGGAACCGTTCTACTTAGAAGAAGGAGAGGTCCCTAGATGGTGCATTTGTGACATACTTGAGAAGATTGGGCAGAAGAGTGGATATACTGACAGCCTGTAATGCAGCTGATATGTGTTGTCCTATTTACCTGTGATTGTCAAAGTCCAAGCCAGTGCTGGATCATCTTCATGCAGAGTGGTAAGCTGCTCCCCATGCCACTGTCAAAAGCTCAGTTGGCTCAGTTGGGAGGCTGGGCATTGTGGGAGATTGCTCTGCCTGAGTCTCCCTGCAGCAGTGACAGCAGCAACTCGGCAAGGATACCTAGACAGTGGAATGGATGTCAGGGCTCTGGGCATTCTCGCCAACTAGGTCCAGGTGTAAAGGCAGCTCCTGCAAAATTTAATACAAAGGGAATTGGCCCTGGCCAAGAAGCATGGCACGCAGAATAAGTGAGGTAGGCTTGGGATCTGGCCCACAGTCATGAGCTCTCACCCTCCTACCTCTATCCCTTCCCTTCAAACTACCTTTTAACATTAAGATTTGCTATTGCATTTCTCAAAGGGCTTTAAATAAATAATGAAATATGAATTTTGGTGCAGCAGTCAGGGCACATACCCATGCAGATTTATTTAGCATAAATGACACATAAATAGGAATGTCATGTGATTACATTTAGTATCTATGCTTGTAAAAATATTTGTTTTTGTATTCATGCAAATAACTACAGTTTAGATTTTCCTTCTAATTTGGCAGCAAACTGTTTCATCCTTAGAAATATTTCTGCGGTATTTTATTCTCATATCCCTACATTTATACAAGGAGAATTAGCCTAAAAAGGCAAGTGTTTATAATCAATAAAACACAAAATCAGGTTTGTTACAGTTGTTAGTTTGGTGGCTGTTGTCAGTGGTTTGTGATATTTCATTATTTGAATATTTCATTAAGCGTTTTGAGTCTGCCTGCAATTTTTGTCATGTGGATGCTGACTTTCCTTATCTTTGCTGTCTGCTCTCCTGCCATTTCGCTCATTTACTGAAGGCTTTGCTACTAATCCCTAGACTTCATCTCCACCAAATTCCTGCCATCATCCAAGGGATTTTGGTGGTTGTGGAGTGAGCCACCTGCTGCTGTTAATCACTGACTATCTCTCAGCCAACACCTTGATCTCCTTCTCCACACCTGACCTCTTCTGCTGAAGCTCTGCTGATTGTACCTCTGTGGACTTAGCCCCCACAGCGTCAAGTGAGCTCAAATATTTCCTGGCACTCGATGATACTCCTCTTGTCTGTGCTTTCTCCACTTCCCTGTGGTTCATACTTCCATTCACACTCCACGGAAGATCTAATTTGTACAAAATATAGCATCCACCACACAGGAACTTTCTCAGCTGACCAGCCTTAATTGTGATCTCTTCTTTTCTCTTCACTGCTGAAAAAAGAAAGTGTTCCTCCTGTCATCTGAGCCAAACCCTCTACTTCCATTTGGAGTCCTATCTCCACTTATGTTCAGGAATCCTGTCTTATTTATCACCCCTCTCTCTCCTGTGTCATTGGCTAGCTCCCCTATATTACACTCTTTCTCGCAGCTTTTAATTATGCTGCAAAGCTTGTACATCTATGAAACAATTTGTATTTCCTACTTACTCCAAGCATTAGCTGATGTTTCTATAATTACTCTTTCAATTTCTTCACCTCTCTTGCATTTTCAAACTCAGATAACTGGCTTTCTATGTCTTTCATTTAGAGAGACACCCGCTGAGCACTGACTATGCACCAGGCACTAAGCTAGGTGCAATTAATGAGACTCACACATTCCAGTCATCAAGAATCATATCAGAAGCCCCTATGAGAGATCACATAAGTCATTTATATTTTCAAGACTGATCATATTTTCCACTCTCCTTCTTTTATAAAGTTGCCTGTTGTCTAAATAAATCTCAGAAATGAATATATATTTCCAGTTTCTCTTCTGAAAAAAATAATTTAAATATTTCCAAGCAAGAGAAACAAAAAATAAAGTTGAAGAGCTTTATCTCATATAAATTATGAGTATAATTTCTTTTATTAAATAGCACAACCAACTTTGATCTTCAAAAAGATACATTAGAAATCATTGAGAAATCAAAATAAGGACTATAATAAATAAAACAGCATAGTATCAGTTCGCTCTCCTAACAGTGAACATGCTTCAGATTATTTCTCCAATGCACAGTGACCAAATTACTACTTATGTGAAATTTTAAAAATTTGAAATAATCTCCCCATTGAGGTTTGTGATATGTTTGATTGTCACCATTCCCACTTAGAAATCTTTAAATTACTATTATATCGTTTCAGTTAGGTCATACTCTTGATATGAGAAAATCAACAGCTCACATGAAATCTGCCTATGCATTGGATGTCCTTGCAGAAGGTGAAAGCTCTAGCTCCAAATGTTGGCTGCCTATTGTGTGGTTTAGATTTGCCCTTATTTGTATGGTTATTATTCTTTTTTACAAAAGTTTATTCTGAAATGCACAATAGGCTCCAAGACAACACTTCCTTTTAGCTGTAGGTGGCAAAAGACTTTATGGCAAGGAATTCAGATGATTAAATAGGAATGAAATCATCACCTCAGGCAGAAGAAATGGATTACTTTTTGCCAGATTTCTTAATTCTATCTGTGGCCAGGAGGCCCTTCCCTGCTACCCTTGCTTTTAGCTCCCCAAATTTCTTCTGCTCCTGTTTTTGTTTGTGCTTGAAAACCTTATCTTCCTCGCCCATCTCTTTAGCCTGCTTCTGGGCTATTTTGGGGCTTATTGTTGCTGTCATGGGCAGACATGGTGCCTGCCATCCCTTCCCCATCAGATTTGTCCTTATGTTTAATTTCCATGTTTGTATGTGGAAAATAACATATAATCATGGAATTCTATCTCAGTTTATATCCATCCACACAAACAGAGGGAACATAGTCTTGAGTATCCAACTCTGTAACTATAATTGTTTTCCCAAATGTTCTAAGTTATGTGTTTCCCACATCCAAGGTCCTTTTGCTTGCACCACTGTCTTCCTGTGTGCCTTTCTTCCTGCCTTTTTTGCAGCAGCAAGACAGCTGACCCAAAGGATTCTGCCAGACATCCCATCATCGGCTGGAGAGCAACAGTATGAATGTGAACCAGAATCTGTAGATGTTCATTAAAAACTGTAGGTGATTCAGACTTAGCTTTGTATAAAATTTATCATCTAGTCTCCAACGACTGAGGAGCAGGGAGTATGATCTAGTGGACAAAGAACTAATTGGGAGTCAAGAGACCCAGATTCCTTTCTGAGTTCTGTTATAGTTGAGCTCTGTGACTTCAAGCAATGCTAGGAATTGCTCTATTTCAATTGTTCTCCTTGTAAATCATATACACTACTTATCACCTACAACTCTCTGCAGAATTTGAAAGATCTAAATGAATTATTGTCTGTAGAGTGGCTTGTGCTCCTGAGAATAAGAAGTACATTTTTTGAGGTAGAAATTCTTTAATTTAAACAAAATAAACAACTCTAATACTATCATATCTTTACTCTGCAAAACAACAAAGTGAATTTTAGAAGCTTAGGGTTTTTGTTTTTTAAGGAAATAGATAATAAAAGGCACGAATGGGACCATAAAGTTTATTTTCTACTCTAATTAAATATCAGGATGGTAGCAAGGATCAGCATCTTTAGAGCATTGAGGCCAGCAGCATTCTTATTAAACTCTAAAATCTTAAAGATCGTTGAAGGATGCCTTGATAACAGACATGCTACTTCTGTGCAAGGAGTTTTAAGGTTATTCCTCTAGAACACCCCAAAGAACACCTCAAATATCCCTATATTAAAAATAATATTTAGTTCACATCTGTTGAGCCATGAAATTGCTGAAAACTGTATATATCTCACTGCCTTGTCAAGGGCTCCTGTCCTTTCTCCCTCTGAATGATAAACTTAGGCTAAGGCAGTTTAGGCATAGTACATGCCTAAGGAAGTCATTATAATCTGGTACCCAGAAAACAAAGCCACATGAAGTTTCTCTGAAGTGGTAAGTGGGGGACATTTTCCTAGTGGTGATCAACACAAAGAAAGTTACAAGGGCAAAATAAATAAAAGAAGTGTTCTGGGAGTAAAGTGTAAACTACTAAGGTAATTTTCTTTAGTTTTCTGCAGAATAGGCAGGGTAAGTAGGGCTAAAATGGCAAGTGATTAATTAGCTAGTAGAAATTCACCACATCAAATTTATTCTTCTATAAATTTTGGTCCACCCTTGTTTAAGCAAATAAATGAAATGAAAATACTGTGATAAATACATTAGTACCTTAAACTAAAGAGTGTTCAGGAAATCTCTTGTCCTTTAAATACAGGGGATGTCTGAAAATTAATTCTTTTAAATTCATTTATATTCCAGTATAAATTGCCTTCATAAGAAAAACCTAAACTTTTCATTGAAGAATTGCCTTGAAGCACAATGATGCACTAAGGAGAGAACAGGCTTAGGCACCAAGTTATGGCTTAGCCATGTGAGGACGGGGATTTTGAAGTCACTTCTCTAAGCTGAGTTTCCTCAGCCTCTAAAAGAGAAATAATCACACAAGAAAAACTTCTAAAATGGCAATAATCATAAGGGTATTGTAAGGATGAAAAGAAAAGAGCTCTGAGAGTATGTGATTTTTTTATGATTAATATAAACCATTATACTGAATGGTTAAGGTTTTTCCTGTAAGCACTAATGTCTGTATAGTGTGCTATTAAAATGACATGATAATACATTTTAAAAATTCTCTTTTTTCTTCAAAATAAATTGGCATATTTCTATAATTCTAGTATCTCATAAAGTGATGAACCTGGAAACTAAAGAGTCATTATATCAGTGATATTAATATGTATTATAGAATTTTCTAAAATGAAAATTCATTGGCTTCTTTGAAAGGATAATTAACATTCAAAAATATGTATATAAAAATATATATATAACTATTTTTTTATTTTGATACACAGGACATCTACTGATCAATTGCTCAAGTTTTTCCATCTTATAAAATATATATCCAGGAGAGGCAGGGAGGAGGGGCAAGACGGCAGACAAAAAAAACTGCTAACCAGAGTATCTCTATAAGAAAGATAGATTTTAGATGAAAGTGAAAAAAATAAACAGGCAGAAAAACATAGATTGGATGAGGGTCAGAAGGGAGGGTGCCTGAAATATAGGAGACTCCATAGGAAGACATTACAGAGTAGAACTGGAAGGAAAAAGTCATCATTAGAGTCTAAACCCAGAGAGACGTGGAGACCAGCAACAAGGGTAGGTGGAGCGGTTAAATTTTCTCTCCTTTCCATCCTGGTGGGCTTTCCTGCTGGTGGGCTCCTGAGCTGCTGGAGAGGGCTGCTAAAACCAGCCAAAAGAGGGCTGCTGCCAGTGAGTAGTGAGCCTCTTGCAGACAGGGCACCAGGCTCCCAGCAACTTAGGGAACCTCTGGCCCACAGACCCAAGCCAATCGGCAGGCACCATATTGTTTCATTCTCCCCTTCCCCTTCCCTACCCTCAGCCGCCGAGAGAGACAATTTAGCCACCACCCAGAGGCATCCACAGGGAATGAGAGATTTACTTTTGGGGCCCTACAGCAGTCTGAGGGGCACCCAGACTGTGAGCTCCCTACACTCCAGCGCTTCCAGGTGCTGCTTGCCTGCTGACTCCAGCAAGCAGGGCAGATCCCAAGGTGGAGAGACATTGGGCACTTG
This sequence comes from Avahi laniger, assembly GCA_963575035.1. Lineage (NCBI taxonomy): Eukaryota > Metazoa > Chordata > Mammalia > Primates > Indriidae > Avahi > Avahi laniger. Next base: position 15,308 of record CAUYSK010057491.1, read on the forward strand.
GGGAATGACTTGAGACCACCACTGTTCTCCCTGGCATGGTCAATGATTGATTTTCATGGCCCGAGGGACATGCCTTTAGGCCAGATCCCATACACCTGGGTCTCCATTTCATTGTCCAAGGGCACAGAAGGGATATTTCTGAATGAGTCTACTGAGGTGTGTGTGCCTTCAGGGGCAGATCGGAGTGGGTTTTGGCTGCAGCATGCTAGAGGGGCAACCCTCCTCCCATGGGAGGGCCTCACTCCCAGCTTAGGCAGTGATCCTGGGTAAGGAACCTCTCGACTCACACAGCAGTCAGGGAGGATCCACTGGCTTGAGATCCTGTCTGCTAGCGAGGCCCAGGAAAAACCACGGTATAGGGGAGGTTGGAAAGGAGGAAGGCCTGCTCCACACTACAGGTCTTAGTCCCATCCCCACATGCAGACTTTTCAGCTGAGTGGAACCATTTGAGCCCCTCCCTGGCAGGTTTGCACAGAAGCAGAGAACAGAACTTTGATCTCTGCTAACAGCATTTGTGGAGTTTGAGGGCAGGCTCACCCAACCCAGTCCAGTCCAGCCTCACCCACCCCAGCCCAGTCCAGCCTCATGCCCCACCCACCTCTGCTGAGGTGGAGAATAAGGACACACCTGGAAGCTCAGGGCCCCACCCACCACCTGTGGCACTAGAGTGCCTCTCCAGAGGAACCAGAGTGGCTCATAGGACCCAAAAACAACACTGCAGCTTGCTCCTCCCAGTAAGCACCATCTACTGACAAGGAGGTGAATTTACACACCCTTTTACTGCATCTATTGACTCAACATACAAGGTGCGATCAAATCTCAGCCACGAACACCACCTACTGACTCAGAGACTAAACTGGGCATATAACTATCTAAATGAAAATCTAAAGGTAAGAAGCAACAACTGATTCAGATGGGAAAGAATTAGTGAAAAAAACTCTGGAAGTATGAAGAATCAAACAGAAATCACACCCCCAAAGGGGAACACCAGCTCTCTAGCAATGGACATCAAATTAAGAACACTAAAATAAGAGAATAATTTTGAATGTGATTGTAAGAAAACTCAATGGTATGTAAGAGAAAATGGATTCCCAACCCAAAGAAACCACACGTGCGTACACACACACACACACACACACACACACACAGAAATCAAGGACCTGGAAGAAAAATTCATTAAAGAAATTAAAATATTAAAGAAAAATCAAAGAGAACTACTGGAAATGAAAAATGTATTCAAGGAATTAAAAAACACAGTGGAAAGCCTTAAGAATAGGGTAGATCAAACAGAAGAAAGAATCTCAGAGATTGAAGATAACACCTTTCAATTAAATAAGTCAGTTGTAGAGATAGATCAGAGAAATAAGAGAAAAGAGCAAAGCCTACAAGAAATGTGGGATTATGTGAAAAATCCAAACATGAGAATTATAAGCATCCCTGAGGGTGAGGACAAAAATACACAAGGGTTGGATCAGCTATTTGAGGATATAATAGAGGAAAATTTCCCAGGACTTGCTAAAAATCTAGATATCCAGATACAAGAAGCTCAAAGGACTCCTGTGAGATTCACCACAAACAGGAAGACACCAGGACACACAGTCATCAGACTAGCCAAAATAACCACAAAAGAGGCCTTCCTATGAGCTGTAAGGCAAAAGTAGAAGGTAACCTACAAAGAAAAACTCATCAGAATATCCTCAGATTATTCAAATGACTCCTTACAGGCCAGAAGAGACTGGGGCCCCATTCTTACTCTTCTCAAACAGAATAATGCCCAGCTTAGAATCTTCTACCCTGCAAAACTAAGTTTCTTATACAAAGGAGAAATAAAGACTTTCTCAGACAAGGAAAGACTGAGGGATTCATCAAGAGAAGACCTGCACTCCAGGAGGAACTCAAAACTGTGTTATACACGGATCAGCTCAGTAAACACTCACCAGTGTGAAACCATCCAAAAGCTAAAGGTCAAAGGCCAGATACCACAATGGCTCAAGAGAGAAAACAAAGCAATAAAGTTTAACTCAACATGATGAACAGATATCTCCCCCACTTACAGATGCTTACAATAAATGTGAATGGCTTGAACTAAGGAGACATAGCCCGGCCAAATGGATAGATTTACAGAAGCCAAGTATCTTCTGTCTTCAAGAAACATATCTAACCCACAAGGATGCATTCAGACTTAAGGTGAAGGGATAGAAAACAATATTTCAAGAAAACAGAAGCCAAAAGAAAATTGGCATGGCAGTTCTTATTTCAGATAATTTACTCCTCAAATCAACAAAAGTAATGAAAGACAAAGATAGTCACTATATGATGAAGGGTACACTTCAACAAAAAGAGATAACAATTCTAAATATTTATGCACATAACACAGGTACACCCAGGTTCATAAAGCAAATCCGACTTGATCTAAACAAAATGATAAATAGCAACACCATAATAGCCAGAAACTTCAACATCCCTCTGACAGAACAGGACAAATCTTCCAAACATAAAATAAACAAAGAAACGATGAACTTAAACAAAACTCTAGAACACATGGGCCTGACTGACATTTACAGAACATTCTACCCCAAAACCACTGAATATATATTTTTCTCATCAGCTCATGAGACATTCTCTAAGATTGTCCATATGCTAGGCCACAACAATTTGTATGTCTCAACAAATTTTAAAAAATAAAAATTATACCATGCATCTTCACAGAGCACAGTGGAATAAAATTAGAAATCATCTCCAACAGAAACTCTCATCTCTACAAAAAATCATGGAAACTAAACTGCTGCAGCTAAACTTCTGTTGAATGATTATTGCATTAAGGAGAAAATTAAGATGGAAATCAAAATATTCTTTGAACTAAATGATAAAGGAGACACAACTTGTCAAAACCTGTGGGACACAGCTAAAACAATCCTAAGAGGAAAATTTATATCCATAAATGCCTACATTCAAAAGACAGATAGATCACAAATAAACAGTTTAATAAATCATCTCAAAGAACTAAAAAAGGATGAGCAAACAAACCGCAAATCCAGAAGAAGAAAAGAAATACCACAGACCAGAGCAGAACTAAATAAAATTGATAGCTAAAAAATTATACGAAAGATTAATAAAACAAAAAGTTGGTTCTTTGAACAAATAGACAAAATTAATGTTCCTTTTGCTAGATTAATGAGAAGCAGAAAAGAAAGAACTCTAATAAGCTCCAACAGGAATGAAAAAGGAGAAATTATAACTGATGCCACAGAAATACAAAATATCATCTATGAATAATATAAAAACCTATACACACATAAATGTGAAAACGTGGATGAAATGGACAAATTCTTAAAAACCCACAGCCTCCCTAGACTCAATCAGAAAGAAACAGAATTTCTGAATAGACCAATATCAATTACTGAAATTGAAGGAGCAATAAAAAACCATCCTAAAAAGAAAAGTCACAGACCAGATGGCTTCACACCGAATTTTACCAGACCTACAAAGAAGAACTGGTGTCTATCCTGCAGAAATTATTCCACAACATTGAGAAGGAAGGAATCCTCTCCAACACATTTTATGAAGCCAACATCACCCTTATACCAAAACCAGTAAAAGACACAACAAAAAAAGAAAACTACAGATCAATATCCCTCATGAACACAGAGGCTAAAATTCTCAACAAAATCCTAGTAAACCAAATTCAGGCACTTATCAAAAACATAATCCATCACGACCAAGTGGGCTTCATCCCAGAGATGCAGGGATGGTTCAACAACGCAAATCTATAAATACAATTCCCCACATAAACAGAAGTGAAAACAAAGACCATAGGATCTCTCGATAAATGCAGAAAAAGCGTTGGACAAAATTCACCACCCTTTTTACGATAAGAATGCTTAACAAAATAAGGATAGACGGGACTTATCTAAAAATGATACAAGGCATATATGGCAAACCCACAGCCAACATCATACTGAATGGGGAAAAATTGAAAGCATCCTCACATAGAACTGGACCAGACAAGGTGGCCTTCTATTACCACTTCTATTCAACATAGTGCTGGAAGTCCTAGCCAGAGCAGTCAGATAAGAGAAGGAAATCAAGGGCATCCAAAAGGGGGAAAAAGAGGTCAAACTATCACTCTTTGTTGACAATATGATCTTATATCTCGAAAATCCCAAAGGTTCATCCATGAGACTACTGGAATTGATAAAAACAAATTCAGCAAAGTCTCAGGTTACAAAATCAATGTACACAAATCTGTAGCATTCCTATATGCCAACAACAGTTAAACTGAGAACCAAATCAAAGACTCAATACCCTTCACAACAGCAACAAAGAAAATAAAATCCCTGGGAATATATTTAACTAAGGATATGAAAGACCTCTACAGGAAGAACTATGAAACACTGAGGAAG
>CAUYSK010057492.1:0-85813 GCA_963575035.1 Avahi laniger
AGATTCACTTGTGCTTTACAAAGCAAATCCAATTCTTTAGGTCTGAGAAACGCGGCGCCTCATGGAATACAGCCACTACTACCTTTTAGAGACGCCCTTCCGAGTGTAACAGCATTCGAAATGCAAACCAACACGTTCACATATTCTTTCAGGGCAAAGCTCTGTAAAACTCTTAAGACAAATTCTGTCCCCAAAACACGTTTAATACTAATTCATAGAGTGACAAAAAGGATGTATTAGTTCCCTGGGCTGCTGTAACAAAGTTCTACAAACTGAGTGGCTTAAAACTGTGGAAATCTAATCTCTCACAATTAGGCGGCCAGAAGTCCAAAATCAAAGTGTCAGCAGGGCACACTCCCTCCAAAGGCTCTAGGGGAGAATGCTTCCTTGCATCTTCACAGTTCCTGGTGGCCCTGGAATTCCTTGGCTTGTGGCAGCATCACTCCAATCTCTGCCTCTGTCTTCACATCAACTTCTCTTCTGTGTGTCTGAGCGCCTGTTCCTTTTCTACCTCTTAGAAGGATGCTCATTGGACCTAGGGCCCACCCTAAATTAAGAATGATCTCAACTCAAGTTCTTTACTTAACTACATCTTCAGATACTTTATTTCTAAATAAGGTCACATTCACAGGTTCCCAGCATCAGTACATGAACATATATTTTGAGGGATCAGAGGGACTCCAGACCAGCAGGTTACGGTCATGGAGGGGACCAACTTGCCCCACCCCTGGTCTCTCAGACATATGGCCACATGAGGCCAGAAATAGGAAAGTAGTTTTAGCCAACAGCTGGTAAGACTTTGATTAGTCTCGGGGAAGAAGACTTTAAGCAGAAGGAAGAGAAACTCGTGCCTTAAGAACCTATTGTGCTGCAATCTCTGCACTAAGGACTTCATATATGTTATCATGAGTAATCCTCACAGTGACCCTCTGAGATAGGAAATACTGTTTCCATTTTATTGATATGGAAACTAAGACCCAGGAAGGTTAAGTAATTTACTCAAGACCACACAACTACTACTGGGTTAAATAGTGTTATGGACCAAATTGTGTTCCTCCAAAATTCCTATGTTGAAGCCCCAACTTCCCATGTAACTTGTATTGGAGACAGGGCCTATGAGGAGGTCACTAAGGTTACATGAAGTCATAGGGGTGGGGCCCTGATCCTATAGGATCAGTGTCCTCATAAGAAGAGACACCAGATATTCCTCTCTCTGTCTCTGTCTCTCTGTCTCTCTGCTTCTGTCTCTCCATGTACACAGGAAAGGCCATGTGAGGACACAGTGAAAAGGTGGCTGTCAACATGCCAGGAAGAGCCTTCACCAGACGCCAACCCTGCTGGCACCTTAATCTTGGACTTTCCAGTCTCCAGGAACTGTGAGAAAATACATTTCTATTGTCTAAGCCAATCAGTCTGTGGTATTTTGTTATGGCAACTCAATCTGATTAATATAAATGGTGTCCCCCAAAAGTTCATGTCCACCTGGAAATAAGGTCTTCACAGATGGAATTATTTATGTTAAGATGAATTCACACTGGATTACATTGGGCCCTAAATTCAATGCCTAGTGTCCTTACAAAAAGGCCATGTCAAGACACAGGGAAGGAAGAAAGCCATGCAGCCACTGGAAGGTGGGAAGAGACAAGCAAAGATTCTTCCCCAGAGCTTCAGCAGGAGCACTGCCCTACTGACAACTTAATTTCAGACTTCTGGCCTCCAGAGCTGTGAGAGAATCAATTCCTGTTGTTTTAAGTCACCTGCTTTGTGGTAATTTGTTACAGCCACAGGTTGAGCTCCAAGTTCTTTGTTCCTTCTACTACCTCACACTGCTTCTTTGATTAAAATTGACCTCCATTTGTGAATTCAGAGGCTAGGTTAAGACTTTTTTCTTTGACCAAAATTTTTTTGATGTTCAACAAAATAAAAAACAATCTCATGGGAACAAGTTGCACCTTCCTACTCACTCATGCCCCAGTCATGCTGCCACTCCCCAGAAGGGACATCAGTTAGCATTCCCTTCTGGGTCCTTCCAGAGGTTGCTCATGCATGGGTATGCTACAGACCCTTTTTCTTACCCAGCTGAAATCCTATTATGCACACTATTCAGTAACTTGCATCTTTCACCTACCAATATGCCTTTGCTGTCTTTCCTTAGCCATTCAGGGGAAGGCTGCCCCAGTCAGTGCACCTTAGCAGGCACCTGAGGGGACAGACTCTGGAGCCATACTGCATGGATTCAAATCCTGACTCCACCACTTACTAGCTGCACAATTCCCTGTAAGTTGCTTAACCTCTCTCCTCCCAGTTGGCTCATCTGGAAAGTGGGTACTGACCTCATAAATTGCTATGAGGATTAAATGAGTTAATGTACACAAAGCACTTGGAACAGTGCTTGGTGCTGAGTAAATGTCAGGTAATTTGCTTTATTAACAGATTTGTAGTATTCTCAGCTATCTACATATCATCATTTATATCTAGATGAACATTTACACCCATTCCAGCTTTTTACTAATAGTCATCATTTCAATGAACATCTTTGTGTGTGCCCCCTTGTGAGCATATGGAGGATAAATTAATGGGGGACAAATTAGTCATGCCAGTTTTTCCTCCTTCCAACAGTGTGTGGTAGAGACTGTCTCCCCAAACCCATACAAAAACCAGGTTCTTATCAAGTATCTTAAAATCGTAACCAGTAATACTTTCAATACTGTTGTATATATTGCAATCTAGTCATCAGCGTTGTTCCTTTCTTTTGCTAAATACCTGCCACTGTTGGTTCATAAATATATTTCATGGTTGTTTACAAATCGCAAAGTAACAGCTCTGTTAGAGTTCCCTCTTTCATGATTAGTTTTCCCAGCCAGGTAGTGGTGGTTCGAAGGCCATTTCAAGAGTATCTCTGGCCACACCTGGCCCTGGAGACTTGTGAGCTCAGAGGATCCTGCTAGCAGACTTTCCTGGCTCAACATATGTTAGGGTAGAAATTACCTGTACTCCCTTCAGACAAGAAAAACTGATTCAGAACTTGTCATGCTTGATATTAAGTTAATGGAGCCCACTCTATTTTTGGAAGCTCCCCACTGTCTGAACTACTGGTTAATTTGTAGCGGAGTCATATGGACTCAAGGTGGCTTGCCAGGGTCAGTCAATCCATCAGAAAAAGAATGAGCTTGTGATATGGAAAATATTATTATCATTCAAGTGCTCAGTTCTACTAGCAGGAACACAGAGCATGAACAACCAATTTAGCCATTTGTCATCTTTAAAACACCTGAACAGATGACTTTGATAAGAAGGAAAAAAACAACCATCGTAAAACACAGATAATATGGTTTTTAGGAAGGCAGACGGGAGTAATGGTTGGGTTCACTTGTTTATTTGGGGTTTGTTTGTTATTCTCCTTCCTCTGTGCTAAAAAGAAAGAAGAAAATAATCAATGAATAAGTAAATACATTTAGAAAAATACTAAATATTCATAGAACTAGGAAACCCTCTTCTAAAACAAAAAGATTTCAGAGATCATGCAATTCCATGCCTTCTTCTGCAAGTGAAACAATTGAGTCCCCTAAAAAGGAAGTGATCTGATCCCAGTCACCCAGGCAGGGAATCCAAGCAAGTAAATGGTCCGTTCAGCTTTCAGCTTAATACATGTGTCGCGAGTCCCTGGCGTGCTCCAGGCCCTGTTCTCAGGGCTAGAAACACAGGGAAGAATCTAGTGAGACCCCAGACAGGCTCTCCTTTAGATTGGACAGAGGTCTGAGGCATGGAGAGAACGGTGGGGTAAGGCAAGGACGGGAGAAGAGCAGGGAACAAAATGAGCAGCATAAACCAAACGAATACCAAAAACAAAGGCTTTAACTGCTGCGGAGTGGCTCCCGAAGCAAGATATGCGGAGGGCTTGGCTTCATTTAACAGACCAGGGAAAGTGGGAGCCCTCTAGAAGCTGGAAGGCTCCCACCCAAATGCTGCAGAATGAATTGTCATTTACCAAAAGCCCAGTAGCTTACCTACCCCAGGCATTGTGGGGAGTTCAAAGAGTGATGAAGTTTAAAAGAAAAAAAAAAGATGAAGGCACTACGCTTCTCAAAATCACACGGCAGCAAAAGGCTCAAGAAGCTAAAGGATTAGGTAGAGTCCGTGAAGCTGTGTTAAGGATATGAACACTTTAACTTCTGAGTCCTTTAAGATTTACACACACACACACACACACACACACACACATCAAGGAGGGTTTGCTTAATTACACAAACACAAAAAGGTGCATGAATTAAAGAAGGAAACGGGTGAGTTAGGGTTATTTACACACATCAAATGCCAGCTTATAGCAAAGTTACAGCAATGAGAAGTTCTGAGAGAGAAGATTTCCTTAATTTGTGGAGAGAACATCACATCTGAGGCATTCCCCAAGGGCCGCTTGAATTACAGACGCTCCCTGAATACGAATGAGAGCTCAGAGGCTGGCTGTCTCCCCTCAGCCTGCTCCTCAGCGCTTTAATTATAGAGTAGTGGGAACATTGTCTCTCTGCTCTCTGAAAATGACTTGCAAACAAGACAAATCATCTTAACAGGTGAAGCCCCTAGAACTGGTTGCTGCCCTGTGGGGGTGGTGATCAGACTTTCCAGAAGATTTTTCTGACTTGGAAATGAACTGATTTGAAAGTCGTATGAAATGCAATTGTGCTTGCTTATACATTGACTGAATCATCTGTGCTGACGAGAACATGATGACACAGTCACGACTTGCTGAGCTGTGTGCCTCTGGCACTCTCCACAAAAGAGGAAAGGGACCTCTGGGAAAAGACTTCCTTTGGAGCATTTGAAATCCTCTATCCCCCCATTTCCCCACTGCAACCCACCTTGTTCTCCAGAGGAAAATTTGTTGCTACCCCAAAATGCTGTCATTCCTGTGTGTCGAGTGTTCCTAACATGGTTTCTATGTTCACATTTTCTCAGGGAAAAAACGTCCAAGAAAAGCAGAGGTTCTTAATCCATGGCCCACAATCTGTTTAGCAGCAGTTGACCCCCTGAACAGTATCCACGTTTTCTGCATGTGTCATTTTCTGATTCTTAACAGAGTTCACGATTCCCAAATGTTTTAATGCTTTAAGGGATCTGAGAAGGTTCCTGAGGGATCAGTGACCTGTCACTATGGGCAGAAGCCCAGGAGCGGTGAGCAGCCCCCAGTGGATATGTGGGCACTCCCAGAGACACAAGTGGAAAATAACTGAGTGAATAAGCCCACCGGTTAACAACAGCACCCCCAGCATACGAAATGGCAGCATGCGTGCAAAGAACAGGTCTTTGACAAACAGGATGGATGACTAGAGATGCTGGTTTCCAGCCAGCACCAGCAGTGATTCACCAATGAGGACACCAATTATGCCTGCCTGCTACAACCTCCCAGGGATATGAATATCCAAAGGCTTTATGCTGCATATTGGAGTCAGGAGAACTCTAGACTTGAAATCAGAAATCTGGGATTCAAGTCCTGGTTCTGTCACTAACTAGCTGTGTGATTGTGGTCAAAAGTCACTTCACTCCTCAGGGCCTTTATTTGTGGTAATCCAAAGCATTGCTTTCAAGCCTTAATGGATGCCCCTCAGTTTTCTTATTCTGACATCCATCCACTCCCTTATCTTTTATGTATTTAATACATATTTATTGATTCACTGCTATATGCCAGGAATTAGGTGCCCAAGACTCTGATTATTGTCTTCCTGCTCATGCTGAATTTACAGATTCCATTTTTCTCCTTACCCTCTCCCATACATTCCCTTTTTAGACAGGAGAGGTCCAATTAGGGCTAACTCCTCGCACAGGAAAAATTCCATCCACCATCGCTGGCCCTGCTCTCCTCTGTGTTCTTGCCAGACTTATCTCACCTGCTTAGAGTGTAGGCATCATCGTGGCCACCTGCCTCAATATACAAATGAAGAGGCTGAGTTCTAGACAGGGGTATGGACTTAAGCCAGAATGATTCTTGGGTCATTTCTCAGAGTTCCTGGGTGCTCCCCAGAGAAGCTTTGTAGCACACAGAATTTTGGGGGGATACATTTCTCTGTTTTTAAATCTGTATACTAGGCCTTAGAGAAGGTTTCAGCATGAAGAGGAATACCCAGTGACCTAGACCTCCTTTTCCCAGTGACCGCTGGCTGAGAGAGAAAAAGGGTAGCTCTTGATGCTAAAAGGGATTCTGGAAAGCCAGGCTGAGTCATTTTGAGAGTGGGGCCAGGAGTGGAAAGAGTGGGCCTTTGAAAATGATATTTCAGAAAATGGTACTTGGGAAATGAGAGAACTACCCCCATGGGACCCTGTGGCAGGGCAAGCCCTGGCTGCACCCAAAGAAGGATCCAGCAAGGTTCAATCTCAGAGAGCTGGAGAAACTGACGCAACAAGCGAAGAAGACTATGTCATTGCTGGTGCAGGAGTGCCCTCTAGTGTCCAAGAGGACTTTGGCACGATTGAAGAATTTGGTCAGCGTGGGGAAGCACATAATAACCTCAGGAATCAGAAGAGATTCTGCTTGCTAGCTTTCCTTGAGTCTAGCGAAATTTTCCCTCCAAAACATGGGTACTTGCAAGTAAAGAAATGCAGCTGATCGTGCGATGGATTTGTGAATTTCCAGGACTTCTGGGCAGGAGTCTGAGTCTGAAGCCTGAAAAAGTGGGACCAGCAGCGCAGACATCTCTCATCAGCCAAACCTATGCCCTAAGAATATTACTATTCCTCATGGTATGTAGGTGTTCGCGCACGCATGTGCATGTCATTTTTCTTCATAATCTAATTTTTTATTTTATATATATTTTTTAGAAAATTGATTTATAGTTATTTCAGAAAGTTTGTAAAACATATAAAAAGTAAAGTTTCTGGCCGTGAAAGAATAACAGAATCTGCAATTATTCATCCACCATGAACAACTAGATATCAGACACGATATATGAAACAACTAATTTTAGGCATTAGACAAGAGACAACACGTGGTATCTGAGATGAAGAAAGAACTGAGGTGGGCTCCAACCCTGGAACAGGGAGGAGAGACTCAAGCAGAGCACAGAAGTTTCTCTGAGCTGATGAATCGGAGATCAGAGTTCAAGGAGGCTACGGAAGCTGAAATGTTTAGGACAGAGTACCAGAGATGAGGCAACTGCATGGAGAAAGAGCTCCAGAAATCTGAGGAGAAAGAGCCCCAGAATCAAGGCTCTCCTTAAGTCTTTACTGAGTACTAGAATGAACAACGAACAATTGCCGATCTGTTTCATCCCTTTGGGTTCAGCCTTGCTCTTGCTTGTGGCATAAGGCTGCACCTGCATCGCCATCCACTCCGACACCAGCCAACCAGGCCAGGACACCCTCCGCCGAGAAAATGACAAAATGACGTGTGTAGCTAGGGCATCATTTTTTAAATTCTTGTGTTAATGGCTAACCTGTTATACTAGGCTAGTTCAGGTGAGAAATTCTGGGGGTTTTTTTATGTGTGTGTGGGGTTGTTTGTTTTTAAAGAAAAACAATCAGAATTATTAAAAAGAAGTCCAGAAACAATAGATGCTGGCGTGGATGCAGAGAGAAGGGAATACATCTGTTGGTGGGACTGCAAATTAGTACAACCCCTATGGAAAACAGTATGGAGATTCCTCAAAGAAATAAAAGTAGACCTACCATTTGATCCAGAAATCCCACTGCTGGGTATCTACCCAAAGGCAAAGAAGTCATTTTATCAAAAATACACTTGTACTCAAATGTTTATTGCAGTATAATTCAAAATTACAAAGATGTCGTATATGTATACCATGGAGTACTACTCAGCCATAAAAAAAGATGAATTAATGCCTTTTGCAACAATTCGGATGGAGCTGGAGACCATTATCCTAAGCGAAGTATCTCAAGAATGGAAAAACAAACACCACGTGTACTCTCTATTAAATTGGAACTAACTGATGAGCACACATGTGCACAGAGGAAAGTAAAACTCATTGGAAATCAAGGGTGAAAGGTGGGGAGGAGCAAAAGCCTACCTAATAGGTACAAGGAACACTATTCGGGTGATAGGCACAGTTATAGCCGTACTCAAGCATTACAAAAGCGATCCATGTAACAAATATTTGTACCCCCTTAATATTTTGAGACGAAAAAGAAAGAATGAAATAATGGCTTTTGCAGCAACTTGGATGGAACTGGAAGCCATTATCCTAAGTGAAGTAACTCAGGAATAGAAAAATAGATGCTACATATTCTCACTTATAAATGGGAGCTCAACTGTGTATACACACATGCACACAGAGTGGTATAATGGACATTGGAGATTCCAAATGGGGGAGGCAGCGGGGAAGGGTTGAAAAATTACCTATTGGGTACAATGGATACTACTCAAGTGATAGGTACACCAAAGGCCCAGACTCTACCACTATACAATGTATACATGTAACAGAATTCAACTTATGCCCCTAAATCTATTAAAATAAAAAGAAAATTTAAATTAAAAAAAGAAAGCAATCACAGATGGCACAAATAAATGAGAAAACATCCCACGCTTATGTATATTTATTAAAATATCCTTACTGCCCAAAGTGATTTACAGATTCAATACAATTGCCATTCAAATATGGATGTCATTTTTCACAGATCTAGAAAAAAATAATCCTAAACTTCATATGAAACCAAAAAGATCCCAAACAACTAAAAAAATCTTAAACAAAAAGAATAAATCTGGAAGCATCACATTACCTGACTTCAAATTATACTACAAACCTAGAGTAACTAAAATAGAATGGTTGGTACTGGTATAAAGGTAGAGATACAGATCAATGGAATAGAATAGAAAACCCAGCAATAAAACCGTATAGCTATGACTGACTGATTTTTGACAAGTAGACAAAAGCATACACTGGAGAAAGGACATCCTATTCAATAAATGATGCTGGGAAAATTGGATAACCACATGCAGAAGAATTAAACAGGACCCTTATCTCTTGCCATATACAAAAATTAACTCAAGATGGACTAAAGACCTAAATGCAAGACCTGAAAGCATAAAAATTCTGGAGGAAACCACAGGGAAAAAATTTCTAGATATTGGCCTAGGGAAAGAATTTATGAGTAAAACCCCAAAGGCAAATACAGGAACAATAAATAAGTAAATAAGACTTAATTAAATTAAAAAGTTTCTGCACAGCAAGAGAAATAATCAACATGGTAAATAGACAACCTACAGAATGGGAAAAAATATTGCCAACTATACATCTGACAAAGGGCTAATAGCCAGAATCTACAAAGAATTCAAACAAATCTTCAAGAAAAAAACAAATGACTCCATTAAAAACTGGGTAAAAGACACACACAGAGTTTTTTCAAAAGGAGATAGACAAATGGTAAACAAATATATGAGAAAATGCTCAGTGTTACTAATCATCAGGGAAATGCAAATTAAAACCACAGTGAGATACCATCTTACCCCTATCAGAATAGCCATCATTAAAAAATCAAAAAACAATAGATGTCAGCATGGCAGTGGTGAAAAAAGAATGCTCATACACTGTTAGGAGGAATGTAAATTAGTACAGCCACTATAGAAAACAGTATGGAGGTTCCTCAAAAAACTAAAAATAGAATTACCATATAATCCAGCAACTCACTACTGGGTATACATCCAAAAGAAAGGAAATCAATATATCAAAGCGATATCTGCACTTTCATGTTTACTGCAGCATTATTCACAATAGCTAAAATATGGAATCAACCTAAGTGTCCATTAATGAATGAGTGGATAAAGAAAATGTGTTATATACACACAATGGAATATTATTCGGCCATGAAAAAGAATGAAGCCCTGACATTTGCAGCAACTTGGAAGGAACTGGTGGTCATTATGTTAAGTGAAATAAGCCAGGGACAGGAAAACAAACATTGTTCTCACTCACATGTAGGAGCTAAAAAAAAAACAGATCTCATGGAGGTAGAGAGTAGAATGATAGTTACCAGAGGCTGGGAAGGGGAAGGATGAAGAGAGGTTGATTAATGGACTCAAACATACAGTTAGATAAAAGAAATAAGTTCTAATGTTCAATAGCAGAGTAGGGGGACTATAGTTAAAAAGAATTTATTGTATATTTCAAAAGAGCAAGAAGAGAAGATTTGAAATGTTCCCAACACAAAGAAATGATAAATGTTTGAAGTGAGAAATATCCCAATTACCCTAATTTGATCATTACACATTGTATGCATGTATCAAAATATCACATGTACCCATAAGTATGTACAAATATTATGTATCGAATAAATAGAAAAAATGAAATTGCTAAAAAACACTGAAAAAGAGAAAATAATATATTTTTTTAACCTAAAGGGGAGAAAAAGACTTTATTTACACAGCAAAGTTAACTCAATTTGATTCTTCAACCTAAATGTTAAAGCTAAAACTATAAATCTTCTAAAATAAAACGTAGAAAACCATTGTGACAATTGGGTTGGCATTGATGATTTTTAGATAGAAAACGAAACCACAAATAATCCAAATAAAAGTACACTGGGCTTTGTCAATATTAAAAAAGTTATGCTTGTTGAAAGAAGAGGGGAAGCAAACCACACAATAGAAGGAGATATTTAAAATACATATATCTAACAAATAACCAGAATATATAAAGAATCCTTATGACTCAATAAAAAAAGACAAACAACAGAATTTTTTAAATGGGGAAAAGATTTGGAGAGAAATTCACCAAAGAAGATATGCAAATGTCCAATTAGCACATGAAAATATGCTCAACATAGTTAGTCATCAAATAAATTAAAATTAAAGCCCCAAAAAGATACCATTACACACTCATTAGAAGAGCTAATTGTTTTTTAAAAAAATTGACAATATCAAGTATTGGCAAGAATTCAGAGCAACTGCGACTTTCACACATTGCTGGTGAGAAAGTAAAATCATACAAACACTTTAAAAAGCATGCTGATAGTTTCTTCCAACAGTTAAACATACACACAGTTGTTATACTACTTAACATTTCCACTTTTAGCTATCTACTCAAGAGACATGGAAATACATGTTGTTCATAGCAGTTTCATTATAAGAGACAAAAACTAGAAACAACCCAATTTCCAGCAATTGATGAATAGAAAAAAAATGGATGGAAACCTCTGCAATAAGTAGGAATAAACCATAGTTACATACAACAACATGGGTGAATCTCAAAAATCTTATACTGAGTGAAAAAAAGCTTTATGCAAAAAAATACTTATTGTATGATTATAATTAATTGAAATTTTAGAAAAGGGAAAAATTAATATATGTTGGGAACAAATCAGAGTGGTGGTTTCCTCTGGGGAATAAAGGTTGGGATTTATTGGGAAGGAGCATGAGGGAACGTGGGGGATAATGCAAATATTATATAATTTGATGTAATTATACAGGTGTTTGCATTTGTCAAAACTCATGAAAATGTGTACCTAAAGTGGGTGCATTTTACTTTATATAACTTATATCACAAAAAGATTTTTAAACATTCTAAATATTAATAGATGAAAGACTTACATTTAGATGGCAAAATTTTAAAACTAGAAGAAATTATGGGATATCTTTAGTATCTTAAGGTAGGACAGAATTTCTGGTGAAGATGCAAAAACCACAAGCCTAATACTTACAATGTACATGATACTTAAGTTTATAGTGTCCACAATGCAATATATATCTTGTACAAATCAAACAGTAAAAGTCAAATTACTCAACAGAAAATGGCCAATCAATACAAAAACAAAGTTTACAAAAGAAGAAACGCAGATGGATGATAAACAGGAATTTTAGTTGTCTCAATCTGTCTAATGGTGTGTTTTTGTCCAGGAGAGCTTCATGCCCAGGTGAATGGTTAAACAAACTGTGGTACATACGTGCCACAGTTGGAATGTACATAGAATACTACTTTAAAAAAGAGAATGAGTTACTAATACACACAGCAATTTGGATGGATCTTAAGAGCATATGCCGAATTAAAAGCAATTTATAATAATTAATGTCTCTAAAGTCCAAATGTATACATAATCTAAGACCAAGTATTTCAACTTCTAGATATATAGTCAATAGTAATATGTGTATCATATATAGAAGAATGTTCATAGTATTATCTGTAATAATCAATAACTGGAGGCCCGGCATGGTGGCTCACACCTGTAATCCCAGTACTTTGAGAGGCCAAAGCTCAAGGATCACTTGAGCCCCGGAGTTCAAGACCAACCTGGGTAACATACTAAGACCCCCATCTCTACAAAAAATAAAAAAAAATAGCCAGGCTGGTGAATTCGCCTGTAATCCCAGCTACTGCAGAGGCTGAGGTGGGAGGATTGCTTGAACTCAGGAGTTCAAAGTTAAAGTGAGTTATGATCGTTCCACTCCACTCCAGCCTGGGTGACAGTGCAAGACCCTGTCTCTATAAAAAAAAAAAATTGGGAACAACTCAAATGTCTATCAACCACAGAATGGATATATAAATTTTGGTAATCTCACAACAGAATAATAAGCAACAATGAAAATGAATGAACTACAAATGCACATAACACCATGGATCAACCTCACAAACAAAATGTTGAATAGAAGACACCAGACCCAAAGAATATATACTGTAGGATTCCATTTATATAAATTTCAAAAACAGGCAAAAAAATTAATCTGTGGTGTTAGAAGTTTGGATAGTGTTTACAACTGAAAAGGAGAGTGGGATCCTATTTGGGAAGTGGATTCTAGAGTGCTGGCCAACTTCTAGTTCATAATCTGGATGATGATTATACAAATGTGTCCATTTTGTGATAATTTGTAAAGTTTTCTATGTGTGTTTTGCTTTGATACAAAAATTTAAAATGTGAATCATCAGTAAATGATTTAGGAGTCACATGATCTATTTGCTTCTGTTCAATTCTATGAGTTAATATTACAGCCATAGAGTTTGTGTAGACATAGTCTTTGGGGATGGAAACGTTAGTCACCTAATTCTCTGCCTTGCAGCATACCTATCCTGCTTACTTTTCATTTATTAGCCTCCATCTTTTGGCAATTCATGGGACATTCTCACTCAAAACTCTGTCTATTCATCCAGAGACATTTGGGTGAAGACAGGTAGATAAGGCTTGCCCTTTTTCTCAATCTTACCTCCTGATAAGTTTCCTACCTTCCTCAGTTTTTAGATGGAACACCTTCAGTGTTAGCTGCCTATTGTAATACCTCACAAAACTACAGAAGTAGCCAAGACACACTAACACAATAACATCTAGATATTTTCCTACCATTTTCCCTAATTATACAGGCTTGTGTGCAGAAGGTATACATCCCAATAGGCAACCATTTAACCAAATGCTTTATAACTACATGGTCACCGTCTTCCCTGCCTAGGATTGTGTGATCCTCAATGCCCTCCAGCTCACCTCCTCTTGAATCAACTCTACATATTAGATCTACCACTTGGAGCATCCCACTTCTGGTGCTGTATTCTGCATTAATCGGGATTCTTATATGAATGCAGTAGAAACTGAATGTTGTTTAATAAAGCAGAAAAGTAATTTAGCAAAAGGACATTTGGTGAATCATTAAGTTACTGAGGGCATTGAAAAACTATATTTAACCTGTGTGGCCAGAAACAGTGAATCAAGTTATACCACAGAGTTGGCCTGGTGGTAAGTCTCTTTCTATCACCACTAAGCACTAGTGGTGTAGCTTGTAATTCCCAAACTGTAAACACTGGTTACTGTCACTAACATTCCTGATAAGTGCTGCAACCAGCACCATCAGAGGGAGAATTCTCTACAGTCCCAATTCTTTAGGTCACTAATGCCAGGTTCAAAGATCCAGAAAGGTGCCTCTGATTGGCTGAGCCTAGGTCATGTGCTACATCATAGCTGCAAGGAATACTGGGATATGTGACATTTTCATTTTCCATACTGGGAGGTGGGCTCTGTCTCCTACACCAGCAGCCATGAGAGAAGGAATTCTCCAAATGTGGCAAGATATTCAGATACTTGACAATACTGCAAGATAAAAAATACCCACTTCACCATTGTCACTTCAAGCCACCACCTGGCTCATAGTAGGAAGTTAATAAATATTTTTTGGTAGAGTGATTGAAAAACATAAAAAACTGAAGGTGACTAACATTAGCCTACAGGAAGTGATTCGGTGGATAGAAAGGTACTTGAGTAGTATCCTCCCCAGTATAGAATATAACATGGGAGTTAGTTCAAAGACCTGGGCAAGGCAATGTGTGGAGGAGTCAGATCTCCCAGCCACAGTTACCCTGTCAAACCATGACCTGCCAGTCTGGGACAGCTCTCCTGTGAGGATGCCATGGCTGGACAGTGGCCAGCTATGCTTTCTACCTCTAGGTTTTCAAATACAGTTATACTTCCTTCCTCATTTTATTGCATTTTGCTTTATTGTGCTTCACAGATACTGCTTTTTTCCCCATCTCTCTCCCTCTCCTTGGGCCTCCCTATTTCCTGAGATGCAACAATATTGAAATCAGGTCAATTAATAACCTTACAATGGCCTCTAAGTGTTCAAGTGAAAGGAAGAGTCACACACCTCTCATTTTCTTTCTTTCCTTCTTTCATGCTTTCGTTCGTTCTTTCTTTTGAGGCAGGGTATCACTCTGTCACCCAGGCTAGAGTGCAGTGGCATGATCATAGCTCCTTGTAACCTCCAACTCCCGGGCTGAAGTGATCCTTCTGCCTCAGCCTCTCAAGTAGCTAGGACTACAGGTACACACCACCATGCCTAGCTAATTTTTTAATTTTTTTATGGAGACAGGATTTCATTATGTTGTCCAGGCCAGACATCTCTCACTTTAAATCAAAAGCTAGAAATGGTTAAGCTTAGTGAGGAAGGCATGTCAAAAGCTGAGATAGGCTAAAAGCTAGGCCTCTTGTGCCAGTTAGCCAAGCTGTAAATGCAAAGGAAAAGTTTTCGTATGAAATTAAAAGTGCTACTCCAATGAACACATGGATGACAAGAAAGTGAAACAGCCTTATTGCTGACAGGGAGAAAGTTTCAGTAGTCTGAACAGAAGATCAAACCAGCCACAACATTCCCTTAAGCCAAAGCCTAATCCAGAGCAAGACCCTAACTCTCTTCCATTCTATCAAGGCTGAGAGAGGTGAAAAGGCCGCACAAGAAATGTTGGGAGCTAGCAGAGGTTGGTTCATGAGGTTCAAGGAAAGAAGTTGTCTCCATAAGAAAAAAGTTCAAGATGAAGCAGCAAGTGCTGATGGAGAAGCTGCAGCAAGTTATCCAGAAGATCTAGCTAAGATCGTTGATGAAGGTGGCCTCACTAAACAACAGATTTTCAATATAGATGAAATAACCTTATATTGGAAGAAGATGCCATCTAGGACTTTCACAGCTAGAAAGGAGACATCAATGCCTGGCTTCAAAGCTTCAAAGGACAGGCTGACTCTCTTGTTAGGGGCTAATGCAGCTAATTTCAACTTTAAGGTGAAGCCAGTGCTCATTTACCATTCTGAAAATCCTAGGACACTTAAGAATTATGTCAAATCTACTCTGTCTATGCTCTATATAAATGGAACAACAAAGCCTAGATGACAGCATATCTGTTTACAGCATTGTTTACTTATATTTTAAGTCCACTGTTGAGAACTTCTGCTCAGAAAAAAAGATTCCTTTCAAAAGATTACTGCTCACTGACAATGTATTTAGTCACCCAAGAGCTCTGATGGAGATGTACTAGGAGATTAATGTTGTTTTTATATCTGTTAACACAATATCCATTCTGCAGCTCATGAATCCAGAAATAATTTTGATTTCAAGTCTTATTATTGAAGAAAAACATTTCATATGGCTATTGCTGCCAAAGATAGTGATTCCTCTGATGGATCTGGGCAAAGTAAATTGAAAACCTTCTGGAAATAATTCACCATAATAGATGCTATTAAGAATATGTATGATTCATAGGAAGAGGTCAAAATATCAACATTAACAGGACTGTGGAAGAAGTTGATTCCAACCCTCACAGATGACTTTGAAGGGCTCAAAACTTCAGTGGAGGAAATAACTACAAATGTGATGGAAATAACAAGAGAACTAGAATTGGAAGTGGAGCCTGATGATGTGATTGAATTGCCACAATTTCATGATCAAACTTTAATAGAAGAGGAGTTGCTTCCTATGGATGAACAGAGAGTTGTTTCTTGAGATGGAATAGACTCCTGGTGAAGATGCTGTAAACATTGTTGAAATGACAACAAAGGATCTAGAATATTACATAAACGTAGTTGATAAAGCAGTAGGAGGGTTTGAGAGGATTGAGTCCCGTTTTGAAAAAAGTTCTACAGTGGGTAAAATACTGTCAAACAGCATCTCATGCTACAGAGAAATCTTTTGTGAAAGGAAGAGTCAATCGGTGTGGCAAATTTCATTATTGTCTTAAAGGAATTGCCACAGCCACCTCAACCTTCAGCAACCACAACCCCGATCAGTCAGCAACCATCAACATTGAGGTAAGACTCTCCACCACCAGCAAGAAGATTATGACTCACTGAAGGCTCAGATAATCAGTAGCATTTCTTTTTTAAAAAAGTGTTTTTTTAATTAAGGTATACACATTGTTTTTTGAATATAATGCTATTGCACATTCACTACAGTATTGTGTAAACATAACTTTTATATGTACTGGGAAACCAAACAATTTGTATGACTCAATTTATTGCAATATTCATTGCATTTGGATGGTCTGAAATGGAGCCCACGGTGTTATCTCTGAGAAATGCCTGTATGCATTTCTCTGGCTTGTCAGCAGGTGGAGCTGCTGTAGGCAATTCAGAAGTTCTGGAACCATGGGCCCAAAAGTCAGTTACAGAGTAAATCAGATGGCATCCAGATATAAAATAGATCAGAAAGGATGTCACGTATTCTAATTTTTGGAAGCCAACTCAAGTATTGCATAGGACCAACTTCAGTATCACTTCTGCTAAATGGGGACAATAATAGAATCTAACCCATAGTGCTATTGTCAGAATTAAAGAAGCTAATGTACACTATGTGAAGGGCCTGACAGATAGTAGATGATCAATGAGTGATAACTAATACTGTCTATATTATTACATATCTGTGAAATTTTAAAACATTTACTACATAATAGTGTCTCTTTCACCATACAGGCAAATATAGTTAATAAGTATGTCCATCTGAGCTCAGTCAGTGTATTAATTGAGGTCTAACCAGGAGAGAAACAAAACACACAGTAATTTAAACAATGTAGGCTTACTATAAAGAATTATTAACTTTTTATAGTGAATTAACTACTAAGAAGGAATTTTTAAAAAGGACTCCAAAGGATATCCTAGGACTAAGGGAGAGTACCCAAGGAAGAAACAAACTTGGAAGGGGAGGAGGCTTCCCCAAGGCTGGGATTCAGACCTTGTTAAAGAGGAGATGGTTTCAGCCCACTAAATGGTGGAGAAGTTCACTGGGCTGGAAGCATCCTACTGGGGTGCAGTGGGCTGAAGATGGTAGGTGGGTAACCATCCCCTTGGATTTCCAAAAATTTTCTGGAAAATTTCCCAGGAGAAGGTGTTGAACTTGTTGGAAAGCCATCAATGGTGTCTTTATAACTTTAGAAACTAGGTGGGGCACCCACAGAACTCACAGGGAATCCATGCACGGAGGAGAGGGTGCTGCTGGACTCAGCAGGAATGACCTCCACTGGGTGTCCCACACACCAGCCAAGTGCCCCAGGAAGAGGAAAAAGCAAAGCACACCAAAACCATGAAAAGAAGCCCTTTCATCCTCCAGTGTCCCTCCAATGCCCTATACTGGCAAAGCTTGAGATCATGCCAGCTGGCAAGGGGGAAATGTTCCAAGTAGTGAAAGTTGGATGTGGAACTAAGAGACACTGCGTTGATAACTGGCTCGACTAGGGAGGAGGCCGAGAGTGGAGGCTCTGGAGCTCCACTACTTGGGTTGAAATTCCGACTCTGCCACTTACTGTCTGTGTGATTCAGTCTTTCTGTGCATCAGTCCCCATATTCTATAAAGCATGGATGCTGGCAGTGATTCAGCCTTTCTGTGCATCAGTCCCCATATTCTATAAAGCATGGATGCTGGCAGTAGCCGCCTCATGGGGCTGTTGTAACCAGCTAATGAGAGAGCATATGTTAATCTGTGTCAACCTATCTGAATCTTTGTGCACAATGTCTGGCACATAATAAGTGCTGCATAGAAGGCAGCTGTCAGTATCATGGTTATCATTATATTCTAACTGGCTGAGATGCATACAGAAGGCTGTCTTCTACTTGTTGTCCCTTCAGAGATAATGATGGGAGTCCCCGGCCACTCTGTTTCATAAACACTGCCAGCCTGCAGGGCTTTTTCGAGAGATCCAGTATTGGCGGGCACAGTGGCTCATGCCTGTAATCCTAGCATTCAGGGAAGGTCAAGGCAGGGGATCGCTTGGGCCCAAGAGCTTGAGGTTGCAGTCAGCTACAATGACACCTCTGCAGTGTAACCTGGGTGACAGAATGAGACTCTGTCTCAAAAAAAGAAAAAAGAAAAACAAAAGAGAGATCCAGGAGCAGTGGAGTGAGAAGGCTCTAGACTTATGACTGCATTCGGGCTCCCACCCCAGGAGTCCTGGCCAAGGGAGTTCCCGTGTTTTGTTCACAAAGAGCACAATGATGGAAGATTTGATGAACCCCTTCCATCCCTTGATATATAAGTTGCAAGACAAAACTATCCATTGGCTATTTATAATTCCTCCTTACCCCCTAAGAAGATTGTCCCTAGTGCCTGGCTGTAGTACAGCCACTGTGTCCAGAGGCTGGGCGAGAAGAGCCTGGACTTCAGTAAAGCAGCATACTCAAGGATGTGTGATTATGAAGCCTTCTTCCACCTCCCTTGAAAAATCTTTGGTGAAACTAGCACTGTTCAGTAATGCTTTTGATACTCATGGCTTCTTTCTGGAAAATGTGAAAAGGGGCTGGGTCTTGTGTGGGGTCAATGGTTGGGTCACCAGGGCTGGGTCTGGGACTATGAGGGAAGTGTACACACTAGGCAGTGTCAACTAAAATAAAATCTTAAGCTGCTCTCTTTGGCAAGAGGATACCCTAAAACTGAGATGCTGGCCATGAGAAGGGAGGCCAGACATGCCTCATCATGCCCCCTCCCTTCTTGTAGATATTCTTTGTAACTCACTAACAGGCCTAAGGCTATGCAAGACAAACCTGCAAGTCCTCAATTTATATAGCAAATTACTTAAGTCTGGGTATATGGCTGGTGGCTTGTCTCTGATAAATAGACTTCCTTATCTTAAGTTAAAACATTCCAAGCTTTTAAACAAAGCTTCATTTCCTTTAACCAATTACAAATCAAAGAATCTTTAAACCCACCTATAACCTGTAAGCACCCCACTACCCCCTACTTTGAGATGTCCCACCATTTTGGGCCAAACCAATGTACGCCTTCCATGTATTGATTTATGACTTTACCTGTAACCCTTGCCTCCCTGAAATGTATAAAACCAAACTGCTGCAACCCAGCCACAGCCAGTCCACTTGCTCAAGGCTTCTTGGGCATGGCTCCAGGTCATGATCCTCAAATTTGGCTTATAATAAACCTCTTTAAATTATTTTACAGAGTATGGCTTCTTTTCCATCGTCAGCAGGGACACAGGCTCTGTAGACCAGGTCAGTTGTGGGATCTCGTCCATGGGGTCCTGGGGTCATGGCCATCCTTCTGACCACGATGACTGCAAATGCCTCCTGGTGGTGGAGGGGGGATGTTTCCGAACATGGGTGGAAGTATTGCAGAAGGTGGCTGAATCGTGGGCTTTCAGTCAGAAATGGCTGAGGGCCCTGGGGAATTGAGGTAAGGCTAATAGTCCCAGTTTCTTCACACGCAGTGCCCCATACACTGGGCAGCTGGATAGGCGTGCTTATGAGACCCCAGTACTGACAACAGAGGGCACTTGCAGTAGTTTCCTGGGGCTGCTGTAACAAATTATCACAAATGTAGTAGCTTAAAACTTATTCTCTTACAGTTCAAGAGGTCAGAAATCTAAACTGTGTGGGCAGGGTTGCATTCTTTCTGGAAGCTAAAGGGGAGAATCAGTTTCCAATTTCTAGAGGCCACTTGCATTCCTTGACTCAATGCCCCTTCCTCCATCTTCAAAGCCAGCACCGTAGCAGCTTCAAATCTCTCTCTCCTGCTCTTGTCTCACTTTCACTCCCTTTGACTCTGCTTCCAAAGTCACATCTCCTTTGACTGCGACCTTCTTTACTCCTTCTTATAAGGATACCTTGTTACTACATTTAGTTACTACCGGATAATCCAGAACCATTTCTCATCTCAAGATCCTTAACTGAAACACATCTGCAAAGTCCCTTTTGGCATGTCAGGTCACATATTCACAGGATCTGGGATTAAGACAAGGACCCCTTGAGGGGGGCATTATTCTGCCAAATACAGTATTTATCCTCAATGTCTCCTTATATGAACTTGAGTTTGGTTAGTTTAGAGGGCATCTGGGTCTGGAACTTGGAGCTTCCTGAGGTACCATCATTGGGGTCTAGACTCCACCCCAAGTAGTTCTGCTGAGATAATGATAGCAGGCACTGGCTGGTCCAATGGTAGTGGGTTACCAGAATTTATTAACATTAGTGTCACTAAAGTTGGTATACAACCCCCCCACTGCTATATTTGACTGGCTAAAAATAATAATAATAATAGCAGGCACCAGCAGAAGTCTCCATTTTATAGCTGAAGCAGAGGGCAGTTGAGTAACTTGCACTAGTTAACAAGAGGCACAGTGAGGAACTGAACATATGTAGACCCCTCCCCCACCCAGCACGGCTACCCAGGTGGGTCCCAGTGGCACAGTCAGGGCCCCGTGAGCTGAGTGGCCCTAAAGAACATGCCCGGCACTATGGCAGTACAATCCCAACCTGGTGACACATCTACCTGGCTGGTATTAAGTTCTCCAGTCCCTCTGGTGTCAGCAGGAGTGAGATAGCTACTCTGTGATGTGTGAGCAGTCACTAGATGTGTCTCTCCCCATATGCAGATCTCTTTTGGGTCCTTAAGGGCTGGAGGGGTTCAGGGTATAGAAGTGTGTTCCTGAGGCCCTCCTGACATGAGCCCTATAGTGGGCTGAATAGCAGCCCTTGAAAGATACGTCTACCTGGAGGCTATGAATGTGACTTTATTTGGATAAAGAGTCTTTACGGATGTAATTAAGGATCTCAAAGTGAGATTGTGCTGATTTAGGGTGGGCTCTAAATGCAATGACAAGTGTCCTTATAAGGGAAGAGGAGAAGGCAATATGAAGATGGGAGCAGAGGTGGGAGTCTGCACCCAAGCCAAGGAAAGGCAGATTCTCTCTCACAGCCTCCAGAAGGAGGCTACTCTGCCAACATCTTGATTTTGGGCCTTTGGCCACCAGAATTGTGAGAAAATAAGTTTCTGTTGTTGAAACCATCCTGTTTGTGGCCCGTTGTTATGTCAGCCGCAGGAAACAAATACAAGCCCCAAAGCTGAGTCATCGTGAGTGAGCCCATATGAAACGGGGCAATTCTGTGGCCTGATGAGACCCTGAGCCTGCCCCTCGCTGAAGTCAAAGGCTGGCCTTCCTGGTCGACCCATCTTGGAGAGGTAGGACCAATACATATTCGGCTTTCTGGTGGCACCAGGGATGGAGGAGCACCCCAGCTGCAGGAGGAGCCGAGTTACAAAGCGACCCACGCGGAGTGGACTGCCACGGGTATCTAGAGGTATGGCCTGCCAATTGCCCCAGAAGCGGAGACAGGGCAGCCCTGGCTGGGGCATGTGCCCTGAGCGCAGGCACAGTTCCCAGGAGTGCGAGACTCTCAGCGGCGCCCGAGGCATGTGGCTCGCTGACCAGCAGAGAGCACTGTGGCACCAGCGGAGGCTGAGGAGGTCGCGGTTGAAGCTTCTGAGGCTCGGCTCCTGGGTGGAGCTGAAGAAGCCAGGAAGCAAGGAGGTGCTCAGAGAGTGTTGCCCCGTCACAGGTGAACGCAGCACAGCCTCGGAGGGAAGCTGGCAGTGGGTCTCCGGGTCTCCAGCTGGCCATTAGGGCCCCTCCTGTGTGGAACCTGGGGGAAAGGTTGGCAAAATGACGGTGAGCCGGAATAAGTGAAGAACTTCCACGCCAGGGGTGAAATGAACTTGCTAAGGGAAGACTTGGCTAAGAGGAAGCCGGGAGGAATTAGCCAGGGCTCCTCCCACCTGCACTTGGCCTCAAGCCTGAGTGCTGGAAGCAGGCAGAGGTATCACTGCGGTTCCCTTTTCCCACCCTGATGGGCGGGCGCTAGGGCACTTGGCCTCCAGAGGTGGAAGAGAATTGCCTGCACCCTTTCCCAGGCCGGTGTTCTAGGAGCTAAGGAATGTTGGGTGGAGCTGCTGAGAGCGTTTGAGGAAGCAAGGAGCCCAGGTAGATGGAGCACAGTGAACGGGGGAAAGTGGTAGGAGAGACGACCAGAGGACTCTAGGAAGCCAGATGGCGGGTGTAGGGCTCTTTAGACTGTCCTAAGGACTGTGGCTTTTACTCGGAGAGCGATGGAGAGACATTGGGAATTTCTGAGCAGAGGGCTGATGTAACCTGAATTTTGATTCAACAGAATCACTGTACCTGCTATGATGAGGATGACTTAAGGGACTATTTTAATTAACAAATAAATCTCAACATTTTAGTGGTTTAATTCATTTTAACAGTCCAACATGGGCCTTCCTGGTTTGTAGATGGCCTTCCATCTACATCACAGTTATTCAGGAACCCAAGTTCTTTCAATATTGTGGTCCTGCCAACCACTAGGGTCTAATGATTCTATCCCACAGGGTTTCTCACCCTGGGCACTATTGACATTTTGAGCTGGATAATTCTTTGTTGTGGGGGCTGTCCTGGGCATTACAGGATGTTTAGCAGCATCCCTGGCCATTTCCCACTAAGTGCCAGTAACATGTCCCCCTTCAGTCTTGAGAACCAAAAATGTGTCTAGGCAGTGCCAGATGTCCCCTGGCACAGGTGGGCATGGGGGCAAAATCACTCCCAGTTTTAAACCACAGATATAGAGGAAGAGGAAATGAAAAACACCTGCTTCTTAACCACCTTGACCCACATGGTTATCTTGTTTTTTATTACTGGTTATCTTTTTTCTTATTACTTATAAATAAGATAATGTTCATCTTATTTCATATGACACATCTTATTTCTGCTCACACTCCAATGGCGAGAGTTAGTCATATAGTCCTACTTGAATAGAAAGGAATTTGGGCAGCTACTTCCCTGCAACAAGTCTCTACTGTGGAAGAAGGAACTCAGGTCTTCATGGCCAGTCAGCCACAGGAGCCAACAGCAGAAGCAGCTGGGAGGCTACTGCAACAGTCCAACTGCAGGAAGGCGTGTGTATATCAGGAGCTCGCTTTGGGACATGCACATTTGTTTGAGATGAAAGTGTTGAACGTCTGAGTGGAGATGTTGAGTAGGCAGTAAGATATGAGTCTGGACTGGTTGTAGATATAAATTTGGAAGGCAACAGATTATTAAGTGTATTTAAAGGCATGAGACGAGGTGAGAACATAAGGCAGTGAGTGGGGTCAGAAAAGAGAAGTTCCAGACATGAGGTGATGAGGAGGAAGTAGCAAATAAGACTAAGAGTGTGCTGTCATTAAGAAGAGAAAATCCAGCAGAGTGTGATGTTCTGGAACCAACTGCTGGTATGTCCCTCCCACCCCAACCTTCCCACTGCCACAACACGCACGACCACACTTACAGGTCTGGGTCCTTCTACTTAGCTCAGAGACAAAAGGAAAGCCAGCCAGAGTTCCCTCCTCAGAGGTCTAGGTCCCTGGCCCACAGTCCCTCCTCCAAATATAACAACACGCACACTAGCCAGCACCCTCCCCACACCCCCGCTGATGTCTGAGTCCCAGCTGCACATGTCCCTCTTCCAAGCTTAGAGACTCTAGCACCAGCCATCTGCACAGCCTCCTTAGAACTCTTGGTCCAGGGTCACGGGGCCCCTTCTATAAGTTTCTAAGTTGTAATTATCTCCTTTGTTCCCTTAGCCCAGGGTGGGAGCTTCTTCCTGCAGTTGCCTCCACAATACGTCTTTTTCCCATCTTAGTTACCCAGTTAACAGTTTTATACTTAGAGCATAATTCTCTGTTGAAATAACTGGCATGGTTTTGCCTCCCAAATAGCCTCTAGCTGATATGAGTGATGGACAAGATCATTTGGAAAGAGAAGTTCAAAAAAAGGAAAAGCCAGAATATTGGAAGAATCATCTACATGGATCTTAGGATCACCAAGAATTACGGAAGGAATCATGTTAGAGACAGTTATGGTGAGCCAGGAGCTAAAATTTCCAAGGAATGAAGAGGAATGATCCAAAAGTCTGTAGATGGCTGCTACAAAAGCGGTAGCATGTGGTATCATTGATGACAAAAGATTCAAAGGTAATACCAAGATACAGAGCCCATGGGAGATGGAGTCAGCTCCATGGCTGTCCTTGGCTCCTTGCTTGAAGCCAGGAATAAGGAAGGGCACATCTGTGTCTCTCCTCAGACCCACTGACCAGGAAGAGCCCTCCCCCAGATGCTCTCTTGGGATAGACGGATTAGACACAATTTAAGGCACCATGCACTTCCTAGGACTCATGCTGGTCCCATACCCTATTGCATTCTCCATCCAGAGGATGGATCCTGGTCCCCTCAGTGGCCCAGGAATGGGGAGCTACTGCGCACATGCATGCCATCCCTCGCATTGACTCCCCAAGCCTCTTTGCCTGCTAGAAGCTTTCTGGCCACAAAAAAGTATTCCTCAGCATGATTGAGCAGCTAAGTGTTCCTTGATTAAGGAATTCCAGGGCTCAGGAAGCGGAGTCAATGTTTTTTGTCACCTGCCAACCTGGAGTTTACCAGCACTACAGACAGCTCCACCTAAAGCCATGACTGGGAAGGCCAAGAGGACTCCTGGGAAGCTTTCTGACTGGTTGGTCCAGCAATCAAGAGCTATTCTCTCCCCTAAGTTCCAGCGCTTACATCCAGCTGCCTGCTGGGCGTGTTCACCTCAAACTCCACATGCCCCAAACTGAGCTTTTCATCTTCTTCAGCTCCCTGCCCATCTCTGATCCCTGCCCTCTGTCCCAAAACCCACGTACTCTTCATCTAGTCTTCCCCGTCTCAGGAAATGGCTCCATAATCCACCCAGTTGCTCAAACCAGAATGTCATTCTTGATCTTTCCCTCCATCTTTGCCCACATCCAATTTGTCATTGAGTTTCTAACTCCAAAACATATCTCAAATCTGCTCTCTTTCCTCCACCCTGACTGCCATCCCCTTGTCCAAGCCACCACCATCTCTCTCCTGACCAACTGCAAAAGCCTAATTCATCTCCCGACCTCCATTCCTGCTCTGTTACAGTCCACTCACCCCACCACTGTCACAGTGAGTTTTCGAAATGGAAATCAAATTGCGTCACTGTATTGCTTAAAACCTCCCAGTGGCTTCCCCCTGCACTTACATTGAATCTAAAGTCCTCATTGGTGTATTTGTTTCCTATGGCTGCTGTAAGGAACTACCACAAACGTAGCAGCGTAAAACACATACTTACTATCTCATAGTTGTGGAGGAGAGCAGAAGTCTGAGTGGACTCAACTGATTGCTCTGCTCTGATCCTTACAAGGCCAAAATCAAGGTGTTGGTTGGCTGGGCTCTCATCTGGAGGCTCTGGGAAGAATCTGCTTCAAGGTCATTCAGGTTGTTGGATTCTTCCAGGTCCCTGCTGTTGTAGGGCTGAAGTCCCCATTTTCTTGCTGGCTGTAAGCCAGGAACTACCCTTAGATCCTAGAGACCTGTCTCTGGTCTTTGACTATGGCCCCTACAGCTCAGAGCCAACAATGGTGTGTTCAGTCCTCACACTTCCAATCTCTCTGACGTCTGCTGCATCTCTTCTGGCTCCAGCCAGAAAAATCTCTGCTTTTAAGAGCTCATGTGACTAGATTGGACCCACTGGTTAATCCAGGATTAATCTCCCTATGTTAAAGTCTGTAACCTTAATCGCCTCTGCAAAGTCCCTTTTCCCATGTAAGCTACCCTATTCACAGGTTCCAGGAATTAGGGTGTGGGCATCTCGGGCATTATTTGGCCTGTGCACATGGCCCATGACCCACAAGGCCCTACATGACCTGCCCTCCTCATCTCTCTGACCTTGTCTCCCACTCTCCTCCTCATTCGCTCCACCCCAGCCACACTGGCTTTCTCGCTATCCCCCTAGCATGGAAGTTTGTTCCTGTCTCAACACTCTTATGCCCACTATCTCCTGTGCCTGGAATGCTCTGTCCACACATCATCACGTCACCCAGGTCTCTGCTCAAACATCACCTCATCAAGAGATGCCTTCCCTGACCACCCTGTCTGCAGCAGCTCGTCCATCCTTCCACACTCTCCAAGATAGCACTCCATTCTTTAATTTCCTAGCACCCGCCACAGTCTTTTTCACAAACACCTTGTGCAATTGCTCCCTCATGCTCTGTGGTCCCTGCAGGCTGTAGGCTTCCTGACTGTGTGGATCTTGTCGATCTTGTTCACCTCTGGATTCCCAGCCCCTAGCATAGTGCCTAGCACAAAGAATGCAATCAAATATCTGTCAAATTAATAAAAGTGGCAGGCCTGGCATGGGGCAGACCTGGCTGGGTGATCTTGGAGGGCCCAAGGTGGGACAAAAAGTACGGGTGGTCACTTACTTGTGGTTTTGTTGCTCAGGCCACAAGGTGGATAAAAGAGGTTGAGCCTAGATTGGCGCTAAGTACAATGTGCTTGCCCAGGGTCCCTCAGTGTGTCAGCGGCAGAGTTGAAGTTGAGCACTGGCCCCTTATCTCCCAGCTCCCTGCTCTGCCCGTGGAAATAAGCTGCTAACAAAACAAGAAAGGCTGGCTGGGCGTGGTGGCTCACGGCTGTAGTCCTAGCACTCTGGGAGGCTGAGGCGGGAGGATCACTTGAGGTCAGGAGTTCAAGACCAGCCTGAGCAAGAACGAGACCCCGTCTCTACTAAAAACAGAAAAAATTACCAGGCATGGTGGCCCATGCCTGCAGTCCCAGCAACTTGGGAGGCTGAGACAGGAGGATCGCTTGAGCCCAGGAGTTTGAGGTTGCTGTGAGCTAGGCTGATGCCACTGCACTCTTCCCTAGGTGACAGAGTCAGACTCTATCTCAAAAAAACAAAAACAAAAAAAAACCAGGAAGGGTTATTCTAAAGCAGCCTCATGTTTGCTCTGCATCTCAAAGCCAACAGAGACAGTCCCTATCTTCTTCTATCCACCCTCTGGGGTCCAAGAATCCTGGGTTTGGATTCAGATTTGGCCACTTGCTAGCTGTATGTCTCTCCACCTCGGGTCTGTTCCTGCCCTGGGCTCTGGCTTTCACAGCCTCCAGCCTCTCAGTGCCTCACTGGCCTGGCCCCTCTTGCCTTTCCATCCCTCCAGTCTTTCCACTGTCTTCCTCTAATCTGGGAGGCAGTCTCATACATTGGTTAAGAGCACAGACTCTGGTGATACTCTCCTGGGATCAGAACCAAGTCTGCCACTCATTAGATTGGCAACTAAGCTAGATTGCTGAATCTCCCTGAGCCTCTATTTCCTCGGCTGTAAACTTGGGTTAGTAATTGCATCTGCCTACCTCACAGGGTTGTGGTGAGGATCAAATAAGATAATGCATGAAACATTTTTAGAATAAAGTCAGCCACATAATTAATTATGGTCACTGGCATTGTCACCTTAGCACAAGACAACCCTGTTGCTCACATCCTTACAAAAACCTCCTTCCCTGACTCTACATGTCCCTCCAGCCGTCCCCTTTGGCTCTGCTCCCCTTTACAGAAAAATTCTTCCAAATGATAGCCTGCACCCCTTCTCTGCCCTCCTGCTCCACCCCTGTCTCCCCAATCTCTCCAGTCAGGCTGCTAAATCCATTACTCTACCAAAATAACTTTTGTCGAGGTCACCAATGACCTCCAGCTAGCCAAATCCAAGGGGTGTGTCTCAATCCTCATCTTCCTCACTCTCAACAGCATTGGCCACAGCTGATGCTCTCTTCTTCTGGAAGCACTTAGCTTACAGGCCCCCACGTGGTCCTGATTGGCCTCTTGCCTCTCAGACTGCTCCTTCCTCCTCTCCTCTGTGGGCTTTCCTTTCTCCATGGGTCCCTCATATGTTAGTATTTCTTAGGATCCCAGCCCTCTCCTCTTCTTAATCAATGCTTTCTCCTTTGGTGATGCCATTAACAAATAGGTCCAAATCATGGGCAGATCTCAAAAAGTAGTGCTTAACTTCAGGTCTGAGGAGAATGGAGAGGCCCAGCAACATTCACTAAAAAGGCCATCCTTCCTCCACTGCACTGCAGTAGCATCTTTGACATAAATCAAGTGACAGGTATTGGGTCAGCTTCTGGACTCTATTCTGTTCCATTGCTCAGGATTTTTTTTATATTTTTATGTCTTAATTACTGTGGCTTTATAAATCTCGATATAAGGTGATGTAAGTGCCTCCCAACTTTGTTATTCTTCAAAATTGTCTTAGTTGTTCCCCACCCTTTACATGTCCATATAAATTTCACAATCAGCTTGTCAATTTACACACACACCTTCACCCCCCACACACACACAATCTACTACTATTTTTATTGGAATTACATTGGGTCTGTCAATCAATTTGGAGAGGATTAACATCTTACCAGTATTGACCCTCCAATCCATGAGCATGATATATACCTCTGCTTCTCTAGATCTTCTTTAGTTTCTATCAGAAAATGCCCCATAGAATTCAGGGTGGTGATCATGCACGTCTTTTGTTATATTAAAGTATACGTAATTGATGTTTTTGTTGCTATAATCAATGGTATTAGGTACATTTTTTCTATTTGTTTCTGGTTTATGTAAATGACATTGCTTATAAATTCCAATAGTTCATTTGTAAATATTTTCGGATTTCTTATGTCTGCTCCAAATTTTGTATCCAAATATAACTGGAGAAACTGCATTTGTACCGGCATCTCCGCTACCTACCACATCCCAGTGTGCTCTGTGCACATGATAATGTCTATGAGAACTCCCTGTGGGGTGGAACTTGAGGCTCTTGAGTCCTTACCCTGGGCTTCTGATGTGAGAAACCTGAGCTTTTAACCAAATAAAAATTTTAAATATATGAATAAAACCTTTAATGAGTAGATGTTTCTTCTACTCTAAGGGAGCATCGTTCTCAGCCCTTTGCATTTATAAATTAATCTAATTTCCTCAACTGCCTTATGAGGTTGGTACTAATATAATCTCATTGAACATATGCACAGAGAGAGCAAACAATTTTCCCAAGGCCAACAGCATATTAGTAGCTGAGCATTTCACCATTGCACTATTTGGCCACCTCTAGTCTATAAAATCAAACTCCTCTTCCGCCTGGCTTTGTCAACTATAGGCTCTCTCCGCCTCTTCATCCTGAACCCTGGCTCTCCCCAGGTCATCAGTCCACCTGCAGTTGACTAGTGTCCCTCACCTCAGGCCATTTTTGAGGATTAAGGAAGGTAGAAATCACAGAAAGCTTCATGAAGGTGAGCTGGGCTTTAAAGGTCGAGTAAAGTTTGGACACGTAAAGATGAAGTAGGGGAAAGTCTGAAAGACATGGAGCAGAGACATGGAGGCAAACAGCATATGAATTCTCAACCTAGGACTAGTGTTCGTGGGAAACAGAGTATTCATATCGGTTATCAGTTATGAGTTATGGTTATTCCCAATATTATTTTTGCCTTTATACTTTCATCAAAACAAACACATTCATTGCCATTGCTACTAAAGGCATTTGCAAAATATTCCATCTTTGTATTGTTCAGCCACAGCAAAGGTTACATTTCTTCCACAGTATTATAACAACCTTCAACTACTAATGGAAACAGTTGAGTGTGATTGTGTTGTAGAACTATGGAAATACAGTTTGCTACTACCTCTGTCCATCCCACTAATTAGGTCTGGCCTCACAACTTCCCATCAATTCGCCACACCACAGCTGAAGGCCTATAAGCATGTCAGTGTTCTCAGAAAAAGTGAGTTTTTAGTGTCTTTGCTTGGGACCAAGGACCTTCACCAGAGTGACTGGGAATGGGGTTGGGGTAATCATAGGGTAGGAAAGATCAAGAACCACTGCCTTAAAAAGCGGTCAGATGACACCAAAAGTACAAGCAACAAAGGAAAAGAGAAAAAAGTTGGACTTTATCAAAACTAAAACTTTTAATGCATCAAAGGACACTAGCAAGAAAGTCCACAGAATGGGAAGAAATATATGTACCTTATATCTGATAAGGGCTTAGTTCCAGAATATGCAAAGAACTCTTACAACTCAAGTATAAAAAAGCAAATAACCCATTTAAAATTGGGCAAAGGATATGAATAGATACTTCTTTAAAGAAAATATATGAATGGCCAATAAACGCATGAAAACACGCTCAACATCATTAGTCATTAGGAAAATTCAAATCAAAGCTACAATAAGATACCACTTCACGCACAGTAGTTGTAATTTTAAAAATGAATAACAAGTGTTGGTGAGGATATAGAGAAATTAGAACTCTCATACTTTGCTGGTGGGAATGTAAAGTTGTGCAGCTGCTCTGAAAAACAGTTTGACAGTTCCTTAAATAGTTGAACATATAGTGTTACCATATGACCCAGAAATTCTACTCCTAGGTGTATAGCCTAGAGAAATAAAAATATAAGTCAACACAAAAACTTAAACATAAATATTAATAGCAGCATTATTCATAATATCCCCTAAGTGGAAACAATCCATATGTCCATCAACTGATAAATGGCTAAACAAATGTGGCCTATCTATATACTGGGATATTCTTCAGCCATGAAAAGGAAACAAGTTCCAATACATGCTGCAAGAAGGATAAACTTTATAAACATTATGCTAAGTAAAAGAAACAAGACACAAAAGGCCATTGTATGGCCCCATTTATATGAAATGTCCAGAATAAGCAAATTTATAAAGTCAGAAAGCAGAGTAGTGATCGCCAGGGCTGAGGGGATGGGAGGAATGAGGTCTGACTGCTAATGGGTATGGCGTTTCTCTTGTGGGTGATGAAAACATTCTAAAATTCAACGTATAAAAATCAGTCACATTTCTATACACTAACGACAAATTTCCAGAAAAAAATTAAGAAAACAATCCCATTTACAATAGGACCAAAAAGAATTAAATATTTAAATATAAACGTAACCAAGGAGGTGAAAGATCTGTACACTGAAAACCATAGAACATCAATGAAAGAAATTGAAAAAATAAATAAATGAAAAGGTATCCCATGTTCATTAACTGGAAGAATTAATATTGTTTAAATGTCCATACTACACAAAGAGATCTACAGATTCAATGCAATCTCTATCAAAATTCCAATGACATTCTTCACAGAAATATCAAAAAC
Organism: Avahi laniger; assembly: GCA_963575035.1. Lineage (NCBI taxonomy): Eukaryota > Metazoa > Chordata > Mammalia > Primates > Indriidae > Avahi > Avahi laniger. The sequence goes on from CAUYSK010057492.1 coordinate 31,472, forward strand.
AATCCTAAAATTCATATGGAACCACAAAAGACCCCAAATAGCCAAAGCAATCTTGAACAAGAAGGACAAAGCTGGAGCCATTACACTTCCTGATTTCAAGTTATATTATAAAGTTACAGTAATCAAAATAGCATGATACTAACATAAAAACAGACACATAGATCAATGGAACAGAATAGAAAGCCCAGAAATAAACCCACACATGTATGGTCAACTAATTTTCCAGAAGAGCACCAAGAACACACAATGGGGAAGAATAGTTTTCCAATAAATAGCGTTGGGAAAACTGGATAGGCACATGCAAAAGAATGAAATTAGGCTCTTTTCTTACACCATCAAGTCAAAATGGATTAAAGACTTAAATGTAAGACCTGAAACCATAAAACTTCTAGAAGCAAACATAGAGGAAAACTTCTTGACATTGGTCTTGGCAATGATTTTTTGGATATGACCCCAAAAGTACAGGCAACAAAAGCAAAAACAAACAAACAGGAATACATCAAATGAAAAAGCTTCTGCACAGCAAAGGAAATTATCAACACAATAAAAAGGCAACCAATGAAATGGGAGAAAATATCTTCAAACCATATATCTGATAAAGGGTTAATATCCAAAATGTAAATGGAACTCATATAACTGAATAGCAAAGAAGCAAGTAACCCTATTTTAAAATGAGCAAAGGATTTAAATAGACATTTCTTCAAAGAAGACTTGTAAGTGGCCAACAGGGATATGAAAAGGTGCTCAACATCACTAATTACCAGGGAAATGCAAATCAAAACCACAATGAGCTATCACTTTGCATTTGTTAGAATGGCTGTTATTTGAAAAAAAAATAAGAAATGTTGGTGAGGATGTAGAGAAAAGAAAATCCTTGCATGCTATCCATAGGAATGTAAATTGGCACAGCCATTATGGAAAATAGAATGGAGGTTCCTCAAAAAATTAAAAATAGAACTACCATATGATCCAGCAGTTCCACTACTGGGTATAATATATACAAAGGAATTGAAATCAGGATCTTGAAGAGACACTGCAGTTCCATGTTCATTGCAGCCTTATTCACAATAGCCAAGATATGGAAACCTAAATGTCCATCAATGGATGAATGGATAAAGAAACTGTGGTGGAATATCACTCAACCTCAAAGAAGAAGGAAATCCTGCCATTTGGAAAACATGGATGAACCTGGAGGGCATTTTGTTAAGTAAGCCAGGCACATAAAGACAAACACTGTATGATTTCATTTATATGTGGAATTTAAAATAGTCAAATTTATAGAAGCAGGAGTAGAAGGGTGGTTGCCAGGGGCTGGTGGGGAGGCAGAAATAGGGAGGTGATGGTCAAAGGGTACAAAGCCTTAGTTATGCAAGATAAGTAAGTTCTGGAGATCTACTATACAGCATAGTGCCTATAGCTAACAATGCTGTATTATATATTTAACATTTTCTAAGAGGGTAGATCTTATGTTGTGTTCTTACTATTAATAACAATAATAATAATAATAAAGGAGGTGGGAGGAAACTTTCAGAGGTGATGGATAGGTTTGTGGCCTTGATGGTGGTGATGGTTTCATGGGTGTGTACTTATGCTCAAACTCATTGAGATGTACATATTAAATATGTACAACTTTTTTGTGATTTATCCTCATTTCATTGATTTTATCACTTATAGAAAACCCAATATTTTGCTTCTAAATCTCGGTCCAAAAGGAAAAAAAGAAAAACTTCATTCAACCATTTAAGACTATGAAATTTGTTTAGGTTCTCTTCCGTTTTCTCACCCACCTGGCCCTAATGAACTTCAAACACGAGTACTGGACGTGGCAGGGGGACCACAGACAGATAAACCCAAGAGCTGCAGACACCTGAATCCTCAACCCCACCGCCACCCCCAGCATGGTCCCAGGCACATTGCTGTCTGATTAAACTTGTAGAACTTTTCATGTGTCAATCATACCTCAATAAAGTGGTTAAAAAAAGAAAATGTTCTAAAATTGATTGTGGTGGTGATTGTATAACTGTGGATATACTTTTAAAAACCACTGGATTGTACACTTTAAAAGTTTTTAAATGAATTTTGAATTTTATGGTATGTGAATTATATCTCAATAAAGCTGTTATTTAAAAAAACGAATTCAGTCAGAGCCACAGCCAGGTGATATTTCAGATTCCTGGATGCAATTGTCATTATTTTTTCAGATTGGCTTCCCTGGAATATTTTCATTAAAGCTCTTCCTCCTAGCCCTCACTAACCAAGCCTGCTTTTGCCACCATTGTTTGCAAATGGCCCATGAACCCTGCTCTCACGTGCTACAAGATCCCACTCTGCCCTGCCCCTCATAATGCTGGGGTAATTTCTGCTACCTGCTTGTCTGCTACCCTCTTTGGTCACCCCCTCCAATGGCAAGGAAAAGCCCATCGTTACTGGTTGTGTGAATAGCTCCAGATATTTGCTTTCAAAGTCTATTGGTTCGGGGTTTCTGGTTCTTCAACTTATTACCCTGTTATCAGCAGCTCTAGCTACAAGGGCCTTCATTATATCCTAATTGCCAGTGCCAATTGCCCTTATTTTTTATATTAAAAATCCATTTATAAATGCATTTCAGCAGCTCCACCACCTCAGCATCATTGGTAATTTAATCTTCCTCCTAGTCTGTTAGCACCATGGGGGGCTGACCAGAGCATGAGGCGCTGGGGCTAATCAGATCACTAGTTTGTCTGAACATTATGCTCAGGAACTCAGTGGAACGTAGTGGGTCAGACTGAAGGCAGATTAAATCTTCCAACTAGGGGAGGGACCTAGGATCAGGCAATTCAGGCCTGGACCCCAGCTTGAAGGGGCTGACGGTGAACAGTCTCCGTGACTATTAGGCAGAACGGCTCATAATCGAGAGCTCTGTGAAGGCATGATTGGATGTGGAGAATTCACTGGCAGATGAAACACTGCTCGCCATCTGACCTGTTCACTCCCCACTTCTACAAATCCCTTAATGCAGTAAGCAGTGCTACAAAATGCATTGCCCAGCAAGTCTGGAGACTAGGGACCTCTCTCAACTCTGTTCCTAACTGTGTTTCTTGGTAAACTTCTTAACTTATGTGGATATCACATTCTTCACCTGAGGGCAATAATTCCTGCCTTGCTGACCCCCCCCCCAGAGTTTTGATGAGGTCCAAGTTAAAAAAAACACTTCAATGAGTACTATAATTTGTCAAGCACCGCTTGAAGAGAGTTCTGTTCTTTGCACTTTGCATGCATTAACTCATTTAATCTCCTCAACTGCCCTATGAGGTAGGTACTGTCATAATCTTATTATAGTGATGGGGAGATTGAGGTACAGAGAGGACAAACAAATTTCCCAAGGTCACACAGTGAGTTTGTGGCTAAGCATTTCACCATTGCACTATTTGGCTGACCCTAGTGTATAAAATCAAACTCTTCAGCCTGGCTCTCCCAGCCAGAGGCTCTCTCCACCTCCTGTCCTGAGCTCTGGCTCTCTCCTGCAGCTCCCTGGGGCCCCTCACCTAAGGGTGAGAGAGAGAGACAAGCATTCTTCTCATTCCATAGTGTTCTTCAATCTGCATGTAAAATTCCCTACTCTTTAGCTACTCACTCCACCCATCTGATTCTACCACGGTATTTCCCTCCTGGTTGCTGTCATATAATGACCTCCTAGTCACCACACCTCAGTCACTAACTAGAGACTTAGCCTACTAGATCATAGTCTTCATCCTCCCCAAAGCTGGACTATCACCTTGGGTTACTCCAATGTCCAAGAAAACAATCCAGCCATAACTGTACCAGTCATAATTTGGCCAGAGAAGCAGTCAGGGAAATTAGACCTCACAGAATGGTGGGGGGAGCTGGGAAGTGAAGGTCTGGAAAGGAGAGTTGAAGGGTCAAATAAGAGTTGCTAATAAGTCACCCTAAAGCACTGGTATGGTGGACAAGTCAGAGCTTGCAGGAAAATGTGGGAAGCTAAGCACATTCAGCTGCTTAAGTCAGCCACAAAGAGGAGTTGTGAGACAATCTATGGGAAGCTGCTGCCTCTTATGTGACTATCACTTCTGTAGATCCACAACCATGGGCCTGGTAATAAGCCCAAGACCCCTGGGCCACTGTGGGGAAGAAGAGCTGGATTCAGAATAGAGGAAAGCAAGGCAACACTGGAACCCTCTAGATACCTCTGCATTTGCCTGTCACTGTATATGACCATGAAACTTTCAAGGAGTGATGCACCCTGCTTCACACATCAGCCTTCTCATCCCAGTGACCTTCCCCTCCACTCCTCCTTAACCACCCCTTCCATATTCCATGACCCCAATATACTCATCCTCTGAAATTCTTCATGCAGTCATCACATTATCTGACCACAGCCCCTTATCTTCAGCTATCTCATCCCTTAAGTTGCTCTCATTGAGGTCACTAACCATATCGTCTCCTTGTCATTCATTCATTCAACAAACATTTGTTGAACTCCTGCTTTTTGCCAGACATTGCATTAGGTGATAGGATACAATGGTAAACAAAGACAGATCAGAACCTGTTCTCATGAACTTCTAGTCTAATGCGGAAGATATATATCAATTGCATTATCCCATGAATAAGGGAAGAATTGCAACTGAGAAAAGTGTTCTGAAGGAGAGGTAAGTACATGGTGCTGTGAAGGAGTAGGATGGGAGAATCTGTCTGAATCAGGGAGGTCAGAGAAGGTGATGATTGCACTGAGACATCAAGAATGAGTAGAAGATAACTAGGCCAAGATGAAACAACAGAAACAACATCTGCAAAGGCCCTGTAGCAAGAGCAAACAGGATTTATTGGTGACCTAGAAGAGGTACAAGGTGAGAAATATGGCTGGAAGTGTACATAGGATCCACACCATGTCAGGGCTAGATGTCACACAAAGGACTTTTGTCTGATTCCTAAGAATCATGGGAAGTCAAAGAGAATTTTAAGCAATAATTTGAAATGATGTGATTCACATTTTTAAAAGATCACTTAGGCTGTAGCATAGAGAGTGGCTGGAGTGTGCTACAATGGAAATGGAGAGACCAATTGGAAGGCTATTGCTCTTGTTGAGGCAAGAGATACAGGTGGCTAGACTTAGGATGATTGTAGAGGAGAGGGATAGAAGTGGATGGATTCAAAACATACTATTTTGGAAGGAAAATTGTCAGAGCTTGGTAGTGGATTAGATATCATGAATAGGGAGCCATCAAGGATGACACTTAGATGTCAGCCTCTGTAATTGGATGAATGTGGTCCCATTCATTGAAATGGGGAACACTGGAAGAAGATAGGGAGAAGGAGTAAGTGCAGGGAGGTCATGAGTTTGATTGTGAGCATGTTAAGTTTGAATGACCTTTGAGATGTCCAAGAGGAGATGTGTTCATCAAACCATGGGTTTATGGGTCTGGAGCTCCCAGGAGAGTTCTGGGCTGGAGGGGTAGGCTTGGAAGTTGTCTGTGTAGAGGGATCAATGAATCCATGGGGATGGCTGAGATTGTGAAGATTTAGGGTGAAGAGCAGGAAGAAAAGGTCTAAGGCTGGAACTTGAGGAACTATTTATTTGGAGATTGAGTAAAAGAAGACCCTGCAAAGGAGGAGTTGGAGTAGTAGAAGAAAAACCAGAAGTCAGGGAAAGAGGAATTTCAAGAAGGAGGGTGTACAAGTCAAGGAAGATAAGGATCAAACGTGATCGAGGAATTTGGTGACACAAAAGGCCTTGGTAACCTTAATAGGAACTGTTTTGGTGACACTATAGAGAAGGAAATCAGATCGGGGTGAGTTGAGGAGTGCGTGACAAGTAAGAAAAAGGAGATAGCAAGTGTAGACAAGATTTTTGGCAATTTTGACTGGGAAAGAACGAACCACGTAAATATAGACTGATGAGGTTTATAAGGAGGAAGGCACAGAGGAAGGTATGGGCGTAGACATGGAGACCTCAGCCATTCTGGGATGGGGGCTGTGGGGTGAGGCACCAGATTTCAGAAAAATAGGCATAGAAGTGCACTAGGCAAAAAGAGGTTTGCTTTGAGATAAGACAGAGAATGGCAGGTAATGCGAAGTGTTATGGAGAAACTGGGAAGGGGACAAGAGCACAGGTGAGAAGCATTAAATTGGGTGGGTCAGGGAAGGACCCTCTGAGAAGGTGACATTTGAGCAAAGACTGGCAGATGATTAGATAAAGAGTGTTCCAGGCAGAGGGATCAGGAAGTGAGACTGCACTGGAGCCTGTTAGAGGGACAGCAAGGAAGCTGTTGTGGCTAGAGTAAAAGGAGTGAAGAGGGAAGTGGAGGAAGATAATGCCAGAGAGGTGGAAGTGATAGTGGCCATATCAGGCAGGCCATTATGAGGATTTCGCTGACATTATTGGAGGACTTTGTGTAATCTGGCTTATGTTCTGAAAGGATCCCTATGGCTGCTGGATTAGGAATAGACTATGGGGTGAGAGATGCAAGGGTAGAAGCAAGGAGACCACTTAGGAGGCTATTGGAGTAACCTAAGCAAGGATCGATGGTAGCTGGGACCAGCATGGTGGTCATGGAGGTTGTGAGAAGTGGTCAGATTCTGGATATATTCTGAAATTAAAGTCAACAGAATTTGTTGGATTGGTCAACAGATGGACACATCAATGGATTGATTAGCTGTTAGGAGTGAGAAAAGAGTCCTGAAATAAACAAACAAACAAAAGAGTCAAGGAAGTCTCCAAGGTCTGGGGCTTGATCAATGAATGAATAGAGTTGCCATATACTAAACATACAGAAGTAGCATGTTTGGGAAAAAGACCAAGAGTTTGGCACGAATGTGTTCAGTTCTTTGAGATACTACTAGACAATCCATTGGTGAAGTCAAGGAGGTAATTGCAGATACAAGTCTAAAGCTCAGGGGAGAGTTCTGGGCTAGAGATAGGCATTTGGGACACAGAAGCATTGGGTTGAATTTAAAGTTCTGATAGTAGGTGGGATCACATAGAATGTAGTAAGGGAAGAGTATGAAGATTGATCACTGGAGACTTCCAAAATTAAGAGGAAAAGGTCTATACCCAGAAGAATTGAAACAGAGACTCAAACAGGTATTTGTATGTCAATGTTCATTGCAACATTGTTCACCGTAGTCAAAAGGTGGAAACAACCCAAGTATCCATCAACAGATGAATGAATAAACAAGATGTGGATGTGCATACAGTATAATATTATTTAGCCATAAAAAGGAATGGAGTACTGATGCATGCTACAGCATAGATAAACCTTGAAAACATGCTGCTAGGTGAAAGCCAGTCACAAAAGACCATATATTATATGATTCCATTCATATGAAATGTTCAGAATTGGCAGATCCACAGTGACAGAAAGTAGAATGGTAGTTAATAAACACTTTTTTCAGGGAGGGGGAGGTGGATGGGGAATTATTGTTTAGAGGATATAGAGTTTTTGTTTGGAATAATGAAAAAGTTCTGGGGAATGATTGTACAATATTGTGATTGTAATTAATGTCACTGAGCTATGCACTTAAAATGTCTAAAATGGCATATTTTATGTTATATATATTTTAGCAAAATAAAAAATGTAAACCAGGCACAGTGGCTCACACCTGTAATCCCAGCACTTCTGGTGGCCAAGGCAGGAGGATTGCTTGAGGCCAGAAGTTCAAGACCAATCTGAGCAACAAAGCGAGACCCCATCTCTACAAAAAAAAAAAAATAGAAGAATTAGCTGGGCATGGTGGCGCATTCCTGTAGTCCCAGCTACCCTGGAGGCTGAGGCAGGAGGATGCTTGAGCTCAGGAGTTTGAGATTGCAGTGAGCTATGAGGATGCCACTGAACTCTAGCCCAGGCAACAGAGCAAGACCTTGTCTCAAAAAAAAGATTAAGATTGTCTAAAAAGATTAAGAAGACAGGCCGATAAGGAGGAGCCAGCAAAGGACACTGAAGGACCAGGAAAACCAGGAGAGAGTGGTGTTCTGGAAGCCAAGGAAAGGCCTTTCAAAGGAAAAGAGAGTGAGCAATTGTGTCAAATGCAGACTGGAACTCGAGTAAGATAAAGATTGATATTTCACCGCTGGACTCAGATGACACATTGATGACCCTCATATAATCAGTTCATTTTAAAATGCTGCTCATCTGCTTGTCATTCCAAAGGAAACAAAACTGTCTTTTCTTTTTACCCTGAGTTAGTAATCTGAGTCGATTCACAGTTTCCAAAGTACTCTTCACCATTTCATACTTCCACATCTTTGCAAGGGATTTGGAATTAGCCACACTTGGGTTGAAATCCTAGTGCTCCCACTGATGAGCTCTGTGACTGTGTGACTTTAGGTAAGCCACTTCTCTGAGCCTGTGTGTTCTCCTCCATCATAAGTGAGCCTCTCTTTTGCACACTTGCTGTGTGAGTAGCCATAAGCTCAATGCCATTGACCTCTAGAATCTGACCATTTTGGTTTGTGGTTTTGTTCTGTTATTTACTAGCTCCATGATCCTGGGTGAGTGACTTGATTTCTGTAGGCCTCAATTCCCTCATCTATAAAATGAAGATAGCAAGAAACAACCAGCTGGCAGCATTATTGCACTAAGCAATGTAGTACCAAGTATTTCATGGTACCTACTCCACGTCAGGCCCCTTTCTAAGCACTTTGAGGTATTAGAATATGTAATCCCCATGACAGCTCTATGAGGTTGGTACATTCTACCAAGCTAGACACTGGAGAGTGTGGAGAGTGTAAGTAGTTCACCCAAGGTCACTCAACTAGTCAGTGGCAGAGATGGGGTTCAGACCCGGGTAGTCTGACTGTGGAGACGGCACAGTTAACCCAACTCTTTGCCACCTCCACATGAGAAGATATCTGTAGCATGTTCGGCACAACCCCTGCCATGTGTGAAGTGTAGTAAATGGTAGTTACCCTCTGAAGGCAGCGCTGGAGATTGAACACACATCTCAGGCGATTCTGGGGCACCCTGATGTGGCTGAGATAATTTGAGGGGATGAATGGCTGCATGAGGCATCTGGGTCAAAGGGATCACAGGCCCAAGGTCCCAGATTTGTGGCACAACTCCGAGGGAATGCTGAGGTTAAGTATTCTGACATCCTGGAAGAATGGGATCGTGTGTTGGCAATTAGGTTGTTTTATCAAAAACAATGATATTTCTTGCACATCAGTGTTTATGAACTTAAATTTATATCCAAATATAAGAGTTGAGAACCTCTGGTCTAGCAAATATAAGTCACCAATAAGTGACAACCACTAACACTATGAAGAACAAGAAGGGGCAGTCAGAGAGACAGGTAAGAACCAGGAGAGCAATAATGTATCAGAAACCAAGGACAAGAAGAAAGAAAAAGTTCAGTGTCACAGAAAGGTCAGGTAAGACAAAGACTGAAAAGTGACCATTAAGTTCAGCATTTAGGGGTCGTCAAAGAGCATGGAGGGCAGTTTAGGAGGTCTGCACCAGAGAGTAGATGCGGTGACTTGAGGAAATGGTGAATGCTGAAGGGGCAGAAGAGGATATTGAGCAAGTATCTCTCTGGGGAGGTCTGAGTGTCAAGGGAGGAGCCTGAGCTAAGCAACCCATCCAGGCAGAGTTCCAAACTGCAGTGAACCTTAATGCCAACTCTGGATGGCAAACCTGGGAAGGTGACTTCCCTCAGGGCACTAGCTCCTGGGTGCAAGCAAACCCACAGAGGTGCCGTTCTCAGCTCCCTCTTCCTCCCTGAACCAAAGCTGTAGGATGTCAAATGGCATGGCTGGGCCCTGTGGTCCCTGAGACAGATCCAGGATTACAGAAGACAGCCTCAGGTGAGCCCCTCTAGGAGGCAGGAGCACAGCTGCCTCCTCTTGGGAGCTGGGCCCTAGTCCCTTATGCTCCCATAAGGCTGCACTGATGCCCTTCGCCTGGCATGAATTCCTGTGTCACCTGACCCCTTGGTTTTCCTTACTGTTTTCCCATGTCTAAATGACTGTCATCCTCCCTCATTACCTGACCCCTAGTTTGAAGCAGATGGCACAAAGTTAATAAGTGGCAGACAGAAAGCAGAGCTAGTCAGCTCTCATTCTGTGTCCACATCTCTACAAAAGAATAAGGGTCTTCAGACTGGAAAGACTAGAGTGCTTCGCAGTCAGTAGAGGTACGCTCTGCCTAGGGAGCACTTGGAGAGGTGCATGCAGGTTTCAGGGTTGAAAGGGCTACTGGGGTTGAGGGATATGCTGCTGGCATTTAAGGGTAAAGGCCAGGCATGCTACAAGTCCTTCAGAGACAGTTGCAGTGGAGAATTATTCCAGTCGAAATGCCAGCAGCATTTTGTTGAGAAACATGAAAACGGGGTTAGTAGAAAAAGAGTTATGTTCCAGAAGAAGGTGAGTGACTAGCAAGGGCCCTCAAGGTCAATGTAGCAGTAGGCCCTGGGGGATAGGGGTGGGGGTACTGAATGTGTTGGAAGATGGGTTAAACTGATGCATGGTGGGGGCTAACATAAATTGGGAAGACAACGAGCCTGGAGGGGTTGATGAACCAGTGAGAAGGGCAGAGCGAATAATATGGACAAAGAGAGTATGTGGCCCTGAGAGGACCTAAAAGGCTGATGTCAGTGAGAGACTGGGGAGAGAGGGAGCAAGCGGGGCCTAGGGCATGAGTGATTTTGTAGATCATGGTAAGGCGTATTCACTAGATTCAGATGGCATGGAATGTGTCAGGGATGGGGGAGTTCATGGGGTCAGATTTGGGCACAGTGAGTGCGTATTGGCTGTGGGACGTCCACATGGCGATGCCCACCTGGCAGTGGAGTGTGTGATTCTGGAGCACAGGCAACAGGGCAGGGCTGGAGGCAGAGGCATCAGTTCAGTCTGCACACAATGGTGATTAAAGCCCTGGGCATGGCGGAGCTTAGTGGGAAGGGTGTGTGGGCAGAGGGAAGGAGAGGAGACCAGGACAGAATCCTGATGGACATGCAAAGAATCCTTCACAGGAGACCTGGAGTGAACAGAGAGATCACTGGAAAGCCAAAAGAGGGTGGTGACCTGGAAGCCTGCAGAAGAGTCCTGTAGAAATTGAAGAGCAGTCTATGGCCATACCACCCTGAATGTGCCTGATCTCATGTGATTTCGGAAACTAAGCAGAGTCCGGCCTGGTTAGTACTTGGATGGAAGACATCGAAGAGCAGCCACAGGCCAGAGCTGCCAGAGGTGAGAACCTCTGAGTCTAGAACAGGGTCCAGCACCCAGAACCCAGCAATGGCACAGAAGAGGCACCTAAGATTTAGGTAGAGGGGGATTAATGTGTTGGCATTTCCCTGTCAATAAACAGCACAGGCAGTGGTCCTTCACGAATCTGTTTGCCACAGGGCTCCCCTAAGGTGTACTAGGCCCCTGTCTGTATAAACCATTTGAATCACCAAAATCAGCACGTCAGTACCAGGCTAGGACCCAATCTCTCTCCCTGTTGTGAAAGAAATATCTCGATGGCCAGGGGGAGCCATCTGCTTTCCAACAGTCCCATGCTCCCCTCAACCAAGGCCTGTCCCATGGCCCTGAAATGGTTCCCATAGGTGGGAATCTCGTAGTTGAAAGTTTGGGGGCTTTTCAGGACATCTGATCAACCCCATGGTGGAGGGCGCGGGGGAAGAGCACAGAGGAGGGAATCCAAGACTAGGGTCCTTGCAGGCTCGCTCTTCACCGCCCCTTTCCTCCTCCCTCCCCCAACACGCTCCCGCCCAAAGGAAACAAACGCCCTGATAGCAGCCCGGCCTGCAGTGCGCAGGCTGACCGCAGGGTGGCGGGCGCGCCCAGGGAACTCCTGGGTGGAGGCCGCCAGAGCATCTCGCCCCGCCCGCGCGGCAGCCGCCGCATTTGTATTCCGAGCGAGTCGCAGAGTGAATTATTAAAGCCCAGACTCACAGCGTGCTCTCTTGCATCGGCGCATTTCATCCTCTGCGGAGCTGGCTCAGTGCAGCGGGATAAGCCCGCCTCTGGCTAAGCCGCAGTCCCTCACGTCCGGACTGGAAGGCCTCAGAAATTACCTGGGCCCACCTCTTACTTCAGGGATGGCACCCAGAAGGGATAGGGCCTTACCCAAGGCCATGGTGATGCTTCCAGGACCAGAAGCCCGGCCTCCTGAATACTGACCCTTTACACAATTCTGGATGTCCCTGGGACTGTACCATGGACTCCAGATCCCCAATGTGAAGGTCCTCCATCTGGTCCTTTCCCTGGAGTTTGCTGCCACTGTCACCCCCAAGCTTCCAAAAAGCCTCCTGCCCAGGGGTACCTATAAAACTCTTTCCTGAGCTCCTCCATGGCACATACGACGGGGGCAGGGGAGCTGGGAGGGGTGTAAGAAGCTGTCCTCAGGTTTCTGTTCAGGGCACACCAGGAAAGGGAGATAAGAGAAGCTTCTCCATTCTCCTTCTCTGTGTTCTGAAAGCTCCCAAAGACTGCCATCAATAGCAGACAGGTGTTGAGGGGGAAACTGAGACAGCTAGTCAGTCAAAAAGCAGTCAGCCTTCTACCTGCCTGCCAAGCCAGGAATCTGAACCCCCACGATGCACCCACATCCTTGGACCCAGATTCCCCCAGACGTGTGACAGATTTTTCATGTTTAGCCTCACTGTGAGAGCAGAAGCCTCCCCTTACGGTTTGCCTTTCTAAGAAGAGCCTGGAGGACTAGATCCAGCCCTCGCACTTACCCTTTCTCTCTGTCTCCTAGAGTGCCATATACATGGCCAGCTCCAGGGGAGTTGGAAGCACAATTGAACCCCAAATAGCCAAAAAATTATCCATTTCCTGCTTTAAAATCTACCCTGCTAAATTCCTGCCATTATCATAGAGGCAGATTTCTCAATTCAGCAGTTCAACCCAGTAAATGGGACGTGTCGCCATTGTTTCTCAACTGAATTACTACATTAGCTGGCTTCCACTCTTGTCGCCTTACAGTCCATTTCCAGTACAGCAGCCAGTTCCCACCCCTCCTTTGCTCAAGACCCTGCGCTGGCTCCCATCTCACACAGAGTAACAGCCCAAGTCCTCACAATGGCCTGTGAGGCAGTCTATGTCATCGGAGCCCACCACCCCTCTAACCACCTCACCTGATACTCTTGCCCTTGCTCTCTCTCAATCAGCCATACAGGCCTCCTTACTGCTCTGCAAAACCTGCCAGGCACATGCTCACCTTGGGGCCTTTCCTCTGACTGTCCCCTCTGCTGAAATGCACCTCCCTTAGATGTCATTTTCATCCTTCAAGTCAGCTCAGATGTCACTTTCTAACCAAGGCCATCCCTGACAACTCCATTAATACTCGTGACCTCCCCATCTTCCTCTTCTCTTCTTTTTTTTCACAGCACCTAATATATATTATTTCCTTATTTATGATGTCTACTGTGTGTCTGTCTCTACCTGCCATCCCATAAACCCTAGGAGGGCAGGGGTCTTTGTTTCACTGGTATATCCCAAGTGTCTAAACAGTGTCAAAAGAATGAATGAATGACCATGTACTGATGTGCACGAGTAGTCTTGGAAGCCCTAAGGGGTTATATAGACTTGTAAGTCCCTCCCTTGTGGCTCTGGGAGCATCAGAGCTGGTGGAGAGAAAGATACTCCCAAGGAGCTCACAGTCAGGTCCATGAATGCTTTCAATCACAAATTACCTCCAATCCTTGCCACAAACAAATGTGAATTCATGTTAATGTTGATGGGAGCCTCCAGAAACAATTCAGGGGTCAGAAGCATGTATTTTAGTCGAAAGATGCTCCTGGAAATTCACTGCCCTTGCTAAGATTGTTTTTTAGTGAAAATAGACTCTGTGGTTAAAAAAGAAGAAGAAAAAAGAAAAAAAAGCACTTTGGAAACACAGCTCTGAATTCCTTATGATGGACTGAACTGAAAACATGATGGTGCTTGTACTAGAAGGACCTGCCACTAATCTGACACATCATCCAATTATGAACGGGAAACTGTAGCAGGACAACTTCATCCTGAATAATGTCCGAAGGACACTTTCTAGAGCAATTGACGAGCCCATGTGCAATGGTTCACCAGGAGTAGATGTGCTTCTTGTTTTTCTCATTACCATGATTTACTGTCTTCTGAGCTTATTAAAGACAGAGGCTTGAGCCCACTTTGATGTGTGTGTGTGTTTGTGTGTGTGTGTCCTGGGTGGATGGGGATGGAAGGAAAGAGAGAGGGAGGGAGAGAGGAAAGGAGGGCCAGCCCAGGAGCTGGGGAGATTTCTGCTCTGTCCTGGTGACATGGGTTCAGCTGCCACCACCCACAGTTACCCTTGCCCCCAAGGGCACTCAGTTGACTGAACCTGGGCTGACAGGTTGGTCCACTTTGTGAAATGCTTCCCACTGGCACCCTTTCAAAACACACACGCGTGCACGCAGGCACACACCCACACACACGTGTGTGTCCATGCACCTGCTTCTACCAAGTCAGATCCTCATTCTGCTACATGACTAACTGCCAAATGAGCAGAGAAAAAGATGACACTGCCATTCTCTGCTCCACTCAGGATGCTGGGAATCTGTTTCATTGAATTGAATAGGCCCGTGTGTTTTAGAATTTTCTTGTTCCACAGTCACATGAACCTAGATTTTCTTCCTCAGGGCTTGGGCTACTTTGCAAACACATACACACACGCTAACTCTCACATGCACACATACACTCAGTCACACACAGACACACTCACACAAACACATATATTATACACACAGGCTCACTCACACAAATAGTCACACACACAAACTCACACAAACACACATAGGCACACAGGCTCACACATACACATGGTCACAAACACAAACTCACACAAACATGCATGCATACATAGGCTCACTCACAAAAACACTCCCACAGTCACACATACACACGTTTACACACAGTCACTTACACATACTCACATACACAAAATCGCGTACACAAAATCACTCCCAAACACTGACACTCACTGACACCCTCGTATTCAAACACCCACGTTCACACATGTACGCGGCCTAGCATGGCTGTTGTCTAAGGCAGCACTATTTCCTCGGCACTGTTCTGGGGTCGGGCGGGGGCACACAGAGAAACATCCAAGCTGGCAAGTCCCAACATTCCATTGGCTTGTAATCCCCTTTCATCATCATCATCATCAGAAAAAGAAGATAATAGTATATAATCTCTCAACCTCCACTATTTTTAAATCATTTTGTTATTTTTGTATGACACATGACAAAGAAGTTATTTTAAATCTAAAATATTTTATTTAGATTTGTATATGATTATAAAATTCATAATATTTTCATGTTAGCTATAATGTTTAATAACAATCATAATAAACAGAAACACAAATTTGGACTTTTCCCATTTTAAAAAGTGACATATGCTCTTTATTTTATATTAGTTATGGAAAAACAAAGCATGATTTGTCAACCTTTTAAGTGTCATCAAATGTGATTAGCCTAAAGACCAAATGTATGTTAAGATGTAGATTACATTCAACCACATGTTACAGGATCAACTACCATAGATGCAAAAACTACCTTTGTGACCTAACGTTTGGGATTCTTGTATTTGAACTTTAAAAATGATGTAGTCATTATTTGAAATTTAGATCTTGTGTCTACATGATTAACAAAGAGACAACATTCAAGACTGCACATGCTTGAAGCTCGGACTTGGGGGGAGGGGGAGCAAGGGCAACATACGTAACCTAAACGTCTGTACCCCCATAATATGCTGAAATAAAAAAAGAAAGACTGCTAGTTGTTAGCACTTTTCTCCAAGGGTTGCTAGTCTTTATTCCAAATAAATGAAAGACCAAATCATTTTGGCCTTTGCCACTATATTTTCTGTTAACATCGTTTTTTGAAGTAATAGAAATATGATGTGTTTTATAGGAATTTTGGTGAGGTGAATATCATTTACACATCTGGTGAAAATCATCCTGAGGTGAAATTGCAGAATTATTATCATTTTATCATTCTCATTAGCTTGCATTAGAATATCAAGTAGTTCTTATTCTTATGCTTGTAAGCAATGGCCCTTTACAAATACAAAATGGTCAATATTTTCTTTAAATAAGAATAAAATCAATTTACAACCTTATAATGAGTCAATGACCATGGGGAATCGTGGTATTTAGCTGAATTATAAACTGATATTAATCATATCTACAGTAAACCCCACATGTTTATTCAACACTCATTGAGATACTTTCAAACTAGTCTGGTTTTAAAGGAGAAAATGTTTACATAATTTTTAGTGAAGTTAATTTTAATTGAAATTGAACTAGGAGTTATCATCGCCTTCAAGTTTATGAAACCCATGAAACACCATCACACACGCCCAGCTGGGAAGATTAACTGAGGCCATTCCACAGGTGAGGACATGGAAGTCCAGGCATGCCAGCAGGGCATGGCAGAGACCTGGCTGAAAGGCAGGAAGGAAGAGTAGGAAGATAAGAAAATCTGCGTTTGAGCTTGGCTCTCCTCCGATGGGACCATGGGCAGATTACTGCTTCTCTAGGCCTCTGTTTACTCAGAAGTAAAATGGGAATCATATCATTCTACTTATCTTACAATATTTTTATAATTTGAACCCAAATATGCCTGATTTGGAGACATTGGAAACCCTGAAAACTTTGCTGAGGGTTTTGAATATAGTTCATAGCTGACAAGGGCGAAATCACAGCACAGACCAAGTACTTGGAGGTAGGTAGCCCTGGCAGAGATAGGTCACCACTTTGCTCAATACACAGAGCCCTGGCTGCACCTACACAGGCATGGATCTCAACACATGCTAAGTAGAATAAAAAAATGGAATCACATCAAGCCACATAATCAAAAGGCTGAGAATCAGTGACAAAGAATAAATCTTAAAAACAACAGGAAAAAAATGACACATTGCATCAATAGGAACAAAGATAAAATTTCTACTGACTTCTCATCAGAAACAATACAAACCAGAAGAAAATGGAAAAACATACCTTTAACTCACTGAAAGAAGAAGTGGTCAATGTAGAATTCTGTATCTAGGACAAAATCCTTCAAAACCAAATGTAAAATAAATACATTTTCAGGTAAAAAGAAAAAGCTGAGACAATTTGTCACCAATAGAATTTCACTATAAGAAATGTTACAGGTAACTCTTCAGGCAGTAGGAAAATGGCACGAGATGGAAACCTAGAGCTGCACATAGAAATGATGAGCATCATTTGTTGAATAAAATACAGGTGATCCCACCTCAAACGCCAGGCATTCGAGAAGAAAGCACCCATCTTATTTCCAAAATGAAAATGATCTTACTGTGTTCTCTAATTATAACGGTAATGTATGATCATGATAAACCTTCAGAAAATAGAGTAAAGTTTTCAGAAGGAAACAAAAAAAATCACGTGTAATCTGATTATCCAGAGAAAATCACTGTTAATATTTTGGTGTATTTCTCTCCAGTCTCCTTTCTTTTGATATACATAGAGATGTATGTATACACATATAAAATGGGATTCATACTGTACAAGCTATGTTGTAAGATTACTCTGCACTGAATATCCCTGTAGCTAAATCTTTGCCCATATCCTGAATTATTCCCTAAGGATGAATTACTAGAAGTGGAATTGCTGGGTCAAAGCAAATGAACAGTCACACAGTTTAAGCTACGATCTGACAATTTCCTTCCAGAAAGACTGCACCATTTTCACTCCTGCTGTGTCGAAAGACAGTGCCCACCATTTGTACCCTCACCAATAGTGTGCTTGGTCTGCCCTTTTAAAAATATTGACCATTCAATAGATACTATTGCTTTCGTTTGCATTTTTCTGTTTATTAGTGAGAATGAACTATTTTTCATGCCTGGGGCCATTCGGAGTTCATCATCCCGAGGCTCATTCTTATTCTGGGGCACAGTCAAGCCAGACCCTCGCCCTCCACAGCCCTGGCTCTGTGTCCCAGCTGCCTCTCGTACTTGCTGAATGACTTTGGACGAGGGGTTAATTTTGCCGAGCCACCATTTTATTGACTGTAAACAGAGGATACCGCCACCCTCACAGGATTGGCATGAAGATTAATAAAATGGTATGTGTGAGGTCGTTAGCACAGTGTCCGGTACTTAATAAGTCCCAGTAAAGGTACCAGAAGAAGAAATAAGTTGGTGCTACATACCCATAGGATAAAAGACTTCATGTTCTTTCCTGAGTTTAGGAGAATGTCTCTAGGCTTTCACAATTGGCTACGATTTGGGCTATTTGTTTGAAATTGATTTTTTAGAATCAAGAAGTTTACCAAAATCTTTTACTAGGAATGTTTGTTCAATTTTATCAGATGTTTCTTTGGTGTCTATTGAAATCATCATGTGCTCAGTGATCTTTGAACTGCTGGCTGATGTGATTAATTCTAACAATGAATTTTCTAATGTTGAATCGCCCTTGCATGTGTGTATTCCTCCATTCATAAAATATTTATAAAGCATTTACTATGTGTCGGGCACCTTTCCAGGCTCTGGAGATACAACAGTGAAAAAGACAAACCAAGTCCCTGCTCTCATGGAGCTCACATTCCAGCGGTAGCGGGAGGCAATAAAGAAATAAACATAGAATGTTGAGTTGGCGCTGCATCCCCTGCCTGCTGCCATGGCCACCCACAAGTTCGTGCGCATGCGACTGGGCGAGAGCGCTGGAACCTGGAGAACCGCTGCAGCGGCTGGGACGACTCCGACCTGCGCCCTGCGGGCCATGAGGAGGTGAAGCACACAGGCAGGAGCGGCGAGGTGCTGGCTATGAGTTTGACATCTGCTTCACCTCAGTGCGGAAGAGAGCAATCTGGTGGCTGCCCACAATTAGGACTTGGCACCTCAATGAGCGGCACTATGGGGATCTGACTGACCTCAGTAAGGCGGAAACTGCGGCCTAGCACAGTGAGGCCCAGGTGAAGATCCGGAGGTGCTCCTATGATGCTGCCCGCCCCCCATACCCCACCTGCAATGAAGCCCGACCACCCCTTTTACAGCAACATCAGTAAGGATCGTAGCTATGCAGATCTCACTGAAGACCAGCTACCCTCCAGTGAGAGTCCGAAAGACACTATTGCCAGAGCTCTGCCCTTCATTCGTATGAAGAAATAGTTCCCCGGATTAAGAAGGGGGAACAGGCACTGATTGCAGCCCATGGCAACAGCCTTCGGGGTAATTGTCAAGCATCTGGAAGGTCTCTCTGAAGAGGCTATCATGGAGCTGAACCTGCTGACTGCTATTCCCGTGGTCTATGAATTGGACAAGAACTTGAAGCCCATCAGGCCCATGCAGTTCCTGGGGAATGAAGAGACCGTTCATAAAGCTATGGAAGCTGTGGCTACCGGGGCCACAGACGTGAGGGCCAGTAGGCAGAATACTGCCCAAGGAACACCCTCCCCACCCTCCCATTCCTCTGCACCTCTCCCCTGCATGTCATATTGACCACATCTGGAGGCATCATAAGTTGTAGCTGCAGATGTGGACCAGTGGCTTCCATTTTTATCTCAGTCATTTTTTCTCCTGCACCTACTCCCTTCATATAATCTAGTCAGAATAGCATCTCTGGAGCCTGGGTTCTCAATCCAAGTCAAGGGAAAACTCCTCATACCCAAGAGTTGAGAGATAGTAACTCGGGGTTTTGCCAGTGCTTTGTTTACAAGGGACCTGCTTGAGTAGGGGCTAGGGAGGAACCATGTGAAGGCACTACCAAATGAGAACAAGAGGGCCTCTTTGCTCCCAGGAGCCAGTCCTGTATTCTGCCGTAGTCGGGCCACTGTCTGGGGGGCTCTAGTCATTCCAGTGGAAGATGAGTGTAACCTGCATGGTAATGTACAAAAACAGCTGTTTCCTCCCTGACCCCAGAGGAGCTGGCTCCAGAAGGTTGGGATTAATCCTGAATTAAGTTTGTCTTGCATTTACTTTCACAAGAAAAGAATATATAAATAATATAAAACAAAAACCCTCCTGGGGTTTCTAATGGCAGTTGAAATAGTCCCATATATGGCCATCAGAAAATAAACCATTTCTTACACCAATATGGGATAAGCCCCTTGACTTCTATGGGGTCGGAGTGCATCCTGCTGTGTATTTTAGAATCCTTCCCCGGCCTTGTTTTGTGGCAGGGAAATGCCTCTTGATCATGTCCAAGTGTGTCTTTCACTGTCTGATTTCTGAGTCATGTTCTAGTTGCTTGGCCCTGCCATGTGGGCCCAGCACTCATTTTCAGCATAACTGTACTAATCTTTTTTCCACATCCAGTATAATAAAGGAGAGAAGTGCAATGTTAAAAAAAAAAAAAGAATGTCTATGCAAAAGATAGGCATATACTTGGCATGTTTGAGGAATGGCAAGATGACTTGTGTGGCTGGGAAGCATCTGGAGAGTTTTAAATTGGGGGCGGGGGTGACAATCGGATTGATGTGTGAAAAAGGTCACCATGGCTGCTGTGTGGGAAGTGGGTTGGAGAAGGGCAAGAGTGGACGCAGGGAGACCATGCAGGAGCCTGTTGCACTAGTCCGGGTGAGAGCTGAGGGTGACCATGGCTTGGACCACAGAGCTAGCAGTGGAGGTAGGTTATGGATATAGTCATGTGTCAACCACTGGGACATGTTCTGAGAAATGCTTCATTAGGTGATTCCATTGTTGTGTAAACATCATAGAGTGTCCTTACACGAACCTAGACTGTAGAGCCTACTCCACAAGTAGGCTATACGGTCCAGGCTTTTGCTCCTGGGCTACAGACCCATACAGCATGGGACTGTACTGAATACTGCAGGCAACTGGAACACAATGGTCAGTATTTGAGTATCTAAACATATCTAAGCATAGAAAAGGCACAGTAAAAATATAGGATTACGGTCTTATGGGACCACCGTCCTATACTTGGTCCATCATTGACCAAAACATCATTATGCGGTGCGTGACTGTATTTGGACATATTCTGAAGCTAAAAGCCCACAAAATTCATTAAGAGAAAGTCTGGGAGGCATGAGAAAAACAGAGGAGTCCCAGGGGTAGAATGGCATCACCACAGACTGAAACGAGGAGGATCATAGGAAGAGGAGGTTTTGGAGGGAAGATCAGGAATTTGGTTTGGGTTGTGTTAAGCTTGAGATGCCTGTTAGATGTTCAGGAGGAGATGTTAAGTGGGGATTTGGGTACCTGCATCTAGAATAATCCTTGTTAGATGTGCTTCATCATTCTTTTAATATTGTGTTGAATTCTACTTGCTAGCATTTTATTTAGGAATTTTTGATTGGTCTACACTTTTTTCTTTTCTTCTGGGCTAGCATTCTCAGGCTTTCATACCCAAATTATGCTAAAGACTCTGATCTAAATGATCCAAGTTGAACCTCAGGAATCTTCAATTTTTTTTATTCTTATTTATAATTGATTCTTAATACATATTTATGGGGTGCAGTGTCATATTTTGATATATGTATATAATGTGCAATGATCAAATCAGAGTAATTAGCATACCTATCACCTCAAATATTTAACATTTCTTTGTATTGAGAATATTCAAAATCTGCTCTTCCAGCTATTTGAAAATATCTAATAAACTGTGGTTAATTATAGTCACCCTATGGTGCTATAGAACACTAAGACTTCAGGAATCTTGATTTTAAAAGCACTCCATGGGATTTCTGATGCAGGTGGTCCAGGGACCATTATTTGGAAAACAGTATGCTTTAATGTTTTTAAATTCTTTCAATATTATGTATCCATTGAGCTCTCTATTTATCCTTCAGTCAATTTTGGTCCTTTATATTTTCTTATAAAACCATATATGATAGCTTAGATTTTCAAAATTTAGCATAGAATTTATAAAATAATATCTTATAATTTTTAAAAACCTCTGTATCTGGGCTAGAGATACCCTGTGGCATTATGATCCCTCTTTTTTCCTGATATTATTTGCCCAAGTTTTGCCAATTTTATTTTATATTTTCAAAGAACCAGCTCTTGAATTTGTTTTTCAACTGTCTTCTACTTCAGTAATTTTTTATTTTTTCTTTATTAATTGTTTCTCTATTTTCTTTAGGTTTCCACTGTTGTTGATGTTACTACTGTTGTATCTCTCCAACTTCTTGAATTCAGTGCTCAATCTTTTCTTTTTATTCTTTCTTCTCTATTTACAAACCCAATTGACTTCAGGAAGGATGCCAGTATGAATGTGCTTGACAAAAATCTCCTACCACTGAAATGAACAAAAAGGCCCAAAGAGAGAAGAAGACTTCTCTGGCAAATGGTGTCAGGCACAACACAATTTGTACTGAAGTGTTAGAGTATTCTAGGAGCCAACACACAACCCTGCAACCCCTGGGCATAGGATAATAAAGATAATTCCAATTCATCTGATTAATTTTCTCTGGCTTGGAGGGACAAGATCTAAAAAGTTCTCCAGAAAGGACAAGAAGCTCTCCTCTACTTAAGTTTTTCCACCACAAAAGATCACTGGGGAGTCAAACAGGAATCAAGGTAGCTGATAGTAATTTTCTTCCTGTTAAAACTAATTTGTAATGATGAAAAAAGCTGGGGCTGGAATAGGGGAATGGAATTAATCACAACTCAAGCTACCAATACCAGTAAACAAAAAACAAACAACAAACAATCACTGAATATTTGGGGAGAATCTTCAGGGAAAAAAACCAAATAAAAACAGCAAAACCAATGTGAAAAATGAGTTGAAATCAGTGAAACAGAATTAATCTAACAAACAGGAAAGAACTTTCTAAAATCTAATCAGCATGCTCTGTGAGATTTGAGAGAATATGCAGATATTCTCTTGCAGGCCACTGTCAAAAATGAAAATATTAGAGAATGAGAAAGAATCCTTAGAAATATTCAACATGATTGACAAAATAAAAGTACAAATGAGGTACTGACTAGCAGATTGAATGCTGCTGAAACTAGATTTATTAATTAAAGAACACTGCAAGGAATGATCACTGCAAGGAGTGCTGAGCAAAATGACAAGGAAATGGGAATTAGGAGAGAAAGAGTAAAAGATTTGGGTCTCCATGTGGAAAGAGCCCACTGAGTGCTGAGAAGGAAAGACAAAATTAACCTCACGCTTAAATATACCTTGGGGAAATTCCTGAATCCCAAAGATGAAAAGAAAGTCCTACTTGATTCCAAAAAGAAAATCAAAATTATCCATAGGGAAAGAAAATCAGATCAGAGTCAGACTTTCATCTTTAGTATTAATTGCTAGAAAACAACGAAGCCATGTTTATATGTTTCCAAGGGAAAAATAATTGCTAAAATTTATATCCACTCAGACCGCATTTGTAAATGGAAAATGCAGCCATTTTCTGATGTTACAGAACCCAGAAGTACCTGAGCTGGACATGTTTGATTTACTGCCCACCCCTCCTAGATCCACTCTTCACCCTTCTCTGAAACCTGCTGACTGCCTCAGAAGGCTGACTTGTATGAATTTGATCAGTGTTGCTCCCTTGACCTCTATATCCCAGTTAGGTTGAATCAATGAGATTCCCCAGCAGGGGACTGGAGGAAAGCAAAGAATCAGGTCACAGTATTTATTCCCCTGACTCCATCCCTGCAAGGTCACCCTGAGCTGATGGATCTCTTGACTGAATGAAGGTCACTGCCTCTCTCAAGAGGAGTGAGTTTACACAACTCTTTATACAACTGGGTCCTGAGAACTGCTCCCTCCACTAATCCCTTCAGGCCTAGGCATGCTAACAGATCAGCTGTTACTAAGTCCCAGGTTTTTGCACTATACCTTTTTAAATTACCCTCTTTCCAGCTGGGCATGGTGACTCACGCCTATAATCCCAGCACTTTGGAAGGCCAAGGTGGGAGGATCACTTGAGCCCAGGAGTTTGAGACTAGCCTGGGAAACATAGAAATACTCAATCTCTACAAAAAAATAGGAAAAATTAGCCGGGTGTGGTGGCACGTGCTGATAGTCCTAGCTACTCAGGACGCTGAGGCAGGAGGATCACTTGAGCCCAGAAGTTCGAGTTTGCAGCGAGCAGTGATTGTGCCACTGCACTTCAGCCTGGGCAACAGAGCAAGGCACTGCCTCAAAAAAGGCAAAAAAAATTACCCTCTTTCCCTTCTTTCCCTCCTATGCCATATGTTTCCCATTGGGACCCTGCCTAGTACAATCATTGGTACCAGAAATAGCCCCAGGAAACAAATTCTCCAAATAGGATTCTGGGTTTGGCTTGGACATGTTTTGGAGCAGTGCAGAGACAGTCTTCTTGCCAAGATGAAACAGTCCATGGGTAATCCATGGCATTCAGAAACGTCACGATTACTCACATGATCACCATCCCATAACTAGGATGAAGTGCAAGTGGAAGGCAATGTGATAGGAGATAAAGTGACTGTGGCACTTGGTTGACATGGCAAAAATAGGGGTTATAAAGATTGTGGTAGCACCTAGATTCCTTTTAAGGCTTTAGAAATCACAGGGAAAAAAATAACTTTAAAACTATGAATGACCATTTTTTAAAATTCAGGATTGCATTTATATTTATTTATTTTTGTCAGCATATTATGGAGGTACAAATGTTTAGGTTACATATATTGCCTTGGCCCCACCCGAGTCAGAGCTTCAAGTATGTCCATCCCCCAGACAGTGTGCTCCGCACCATTAGGTGTGAATATACTCATCCCCTCCTCCCCCTCCCACCTGGCTGACACTCAGTGAAAGTTAGTGCTGTAAGTGCACTTAAGTGTTGGTCAGTTAAGTCAGTTAAACCAATTCGAAGGTGAGTACATGCGGTGCTTGTTTTTCCATTCTTGTGATACTTCACTTAGTAGATGGGCTCCAGCTCCATCCAGGATAATGCGAGAGGTACTAGATCACCATTGAATTTTGTGGCTGAGTAGAATTCCGTGGTATACATATACCACATTTTATTAATCCACTCATGTATTGATGGGCACTTGGGTTGTTTCCACATCTTTGCAATTGTGAATTGTGCTGCTATAAACACTTGAGTGTAAGTGTCTTTTTTATAAAATGTCTTTTTTTCCTCTAGGTAAATACCCAGTAGTGGGATTACTGGATCAAATGGTAGGTCTACTTTTAGTTCTTTGAGGTATCCCCATACTACTCTCCATAGAGGTTGTATTAGTTTGCAGTCCCACCAGCAGTGCATAAGTGTTCCTTTCTCTCCACATCCACACTAGCTCCCGTTGTTCTGGGATTATTTTATAAAGCCATTCTCACTAGAGTTAGGTGATTATTTCATTGTGGTTTTCATTTGCATTTCCCTGATGATTAGAGATGTTGAGCATTTTTTCATGTTTGTCGACCATTAGTCTATCTTCTTTTGAAAAGTTTCTGTTCATGTCTTTTGCCAACTTTTTAATGGGGTTGTTTGATTTTTTTTCTTGCTGATTTGAGTTCTTTGTAGATTCTGGTTATCAGCCCTTTATCGAATGTATAGCATGCAAATATTTTCTCTCATTCTATAGGTTATCTATTTGCTCTATTGATTGTTTCCTTGGCTATGCAGAAGCTTTTTAATTTGATTAGGTCCCATTTATTTATTTTTATTGTTGCTGTGATTGCTTTTGGAGTCTTCTTTGCAAATTCTTTGCCTTAAGTCTGTTATCCATCACAAAACATGCCTCAGTAAATTTAACAAAATAGAAATTATGCCATATATCTTCTCACACCACAGTGGAATAAAATTAGAAGTCAATTCCAACAGAAGCACTCAACTCTACATAAAGTCATGGAAATTAAACAACCTATTTCTAATCTATTATTGAGTTAAGGAGGAAATTAAGATGGAAATCAAAAGATTCTTTGAACTAAATGACAAAGAGGACACAAATTAACAAAATTTGTGGGATTCTGCAAAAGCAGTCCTAAGAGGAAAATTCACAGCCTTAAATGCCTACATCCAAAAGACAGAAAGATCACAAATCAACAATCTAATGAATCATCTCAAGGAATTGGAAAAAGTATAGCAAATCAGTCCTAAACCCAGCAGAAGAAAAGAAATAAGATCAGAGCAGAACTAAATGAAATTGATTCCAAAAGAATTATATAGAAGATTAATAAAACAAAAAGTTGGTTTTTTGAAAAGGTAAATAAAATCACCAGGCCAGAAACAGAAAAGGACGCTAATAAACTCAATCAGAAATGAAAAAGGAGTATTACAACTGATACCACAGAAATGCAAAATAATCATCTCTGAATACTATAAAAATCTCTATGTACAATTTTAAATTTATTACTATTGGTATGTATAGCCTAATAAGTAAAAAATTATATGTACTTTGAAGTTTTGCAAAATTGAGATCATAATACTTAATTCCTAGTGAGCTTCATGTGCTAGGCTCTAGTCTGAACTTTTTACCTATATTAACTCTTTCAACCCTCTCAATAACTAAAACATCAGTGCTGCTATTGTCCTCATTGTAGATGAGGAAACTGAAGCACATAGAGCTTAGGTAACTTATCCTAAGGTCATGGGTAGCAGAGCAAGAATTGGGACCAGTCTGGCTTGCCTAGGCTTAGCCAGCAGGAGCTGAGAGCCAGCCATGAGGCAGAAGGATGTTGGTCAGGCTGGTTTTTTGTTCAGTTAACATGAAACACAGAGTGTAACATCCACTCTAGGACATGGTAGTGAGAAAGCCTTCTAAAGCAGAGGTCTGTTTTCATGACTTCCAGCAGGAATTTGGGGTTTAAAGGCAAGATAGTGCTTCCATTCACTATTATGGAGGGAATGGTAGTTGAGTTACAGTGAAATCTTGGAGCACACAGCCCTATTTCTCTAGTCAGGAGGGCACTTATCTTTCCCCACTGCCCACAGACCTCCAGTGATTCACCTACAGAATCCCCTAGTTAGTGATCACATTCAGGTGAGAGAGATCTGTTTTGTTCTTTGCAAGGCAGTGGGGAGCGAGTGGCTACCTATACTAAGCAGTCTAGTCTTCCTTTGTAAAGTAGCAAGCTTGCAGAGCCAAATCTGAGAACCTTGCATGACCCTGAGATTCTCCGGGGGGCTAAAATGGTCTCATGTTAGTTATATCCACAGCTGTCATCAGAAGCAGACACAGATACTTTCTGGGAGGAAAGCATCTCTTATTTAAGCCTGCAGGATTCCCAAAGTGAAGTTAAGCAAATATGAATTCAGTCAAAGATCATAGCAAGTAGGCAACCCAACATATAGGAGAATTGGCAGAAATGATGAACAGTAGACATGTATTCCCAAAGACTTTATGGGTTTTAGAATTTTCAGATACAGAACAGAGACATCAGATATTAGAATTGTGAGAAAATAGTTATGTGTGATATCTAATATAAAGAAAAAGATGGAATTCATAAAATGGGACAAGCAATAAGACCACCAGGAATTATGAGAAAAATCTGAAAAACAATTAAATAGAACTAATAGAAATAATACAATTGTTGAAATGAGAAACTCAAGAGATAGATTATCTATCAGAAGAGAAAATTGATTAGATGGTATCTCCAAAGAAGTAATTCAGAATGTTGCACAGAGACACATGGGATAGATAATATGGCACACGTTGAAAGAGATGAGTGAGGTCTAAGATATGGCTTAGAGGAATCCCAGGAGGAAATACTAAAATTATGTTAAAAAGTGAGAGAAATAGAAGTTATAAAGGTGACAGAAACAAGTTCACATACATCAGTCATAGCAAAGGTAAATGAACTAAAGCTACCAGTTAAGCTGAATTAACAAAACAAAATCCAGCTATTTTTAAGGAGTGTATTTAAAATAGGATACAAAAAGATTTGAAGTTTTTTTTTTAATAAAGGGGGAAGGGTGATAAGGACATGCATACATTAATCAAAAACAGGGTGATGTAGCTCTAGTATCCATTAAACAAAGTAGGATCTTGGAACAGAAAGCATTAGTGAGCTAAATGACAAAAGTCTCAGCTAACTAGGAGACTGTAGCAATTTTTGTACTTCATGTACCTATCAAAATAGCGTTGAAATACAGAGAAAAACCTGCTAAAACCACAGGGAGAAATTGACAAGTCTACCACCATAGTTGGAGATTTCAGCATACCCTGCTTATGGTAAGTTAAACAGAATGTCAAAGTACAGATTTGAGTAATCAATTAACAGGAATGGTCTAATGGATAAACATAGAACTCTATACCCAGTAATTAGATATTTATGTCCTTCTCAAGCATATATGGAATATAGGGAAAAATTCTTTGTATATTAATCCATAAAGCAAGTCAGAAGATTTAAAAACAATTGGTACCATGTAAATAATAATAATTTAAATATGATACAGTTAAGGTTAGAAGGCAGTAATGCAGAGACTAATAAAAACCTACATGAATTTGGAAATTAAACATATTTCGAAATATTGGCTAAAAAAAAATCAAATGAAAATTTAAAAATAGTTGGAATTGAATCATAATTAAAATACTAAAATTCTGTCTTCTTCACTCTCTCTCTCCCTCTGTCTCTGTATTGAATATCCTTCCTTTCCCTCTCTATCTGAAATATTCATGAAGCTAATCTTGTTCCATAAAGAAAACCTCAAATTCTGAAAAGTAGAAAAAGGACAGATGTCATTCTCTGATTCTAATTAAATAAAACTGTAAGTTATAACAAAACCGGAAAACAAATATTTCTTTGTGGAATTTTAAAATTCACTCCAGTAGCCCTTAAGTCAAATGGGAATTTGAAATTAAAACTCCAGACGATTTAGAGATTAGCAATAATGCAATCATTACTTATCGTAAGCTAAAGGAGAGCTCAGAGGAATATTCACAGCCTTAAAATCCTTATAAAAAAGAATTAAAATGAATCGAGCCTCTAATTCAGAAAGGACAATCAAGTAACCTGAAGAAAAACAGAATGGAGAAACAAAGACGTACGCAGAAATCAGTGAGTAGAAAATAGAAAGGGCTGACTCCGCGTCACAGTAACGCCTCTGCAGGACGTCCCCGTTCGTCCCTTAACCAGCCTGAACCCCTCTCTGTGGGGAGCGGGGAGGCTGTGGCTGCCTCTTGTCCTGCGCCCGGGTGGGTGGGCAGCGGGTGGGCTGGGCCTGCTTTACAGTCAGCGGCAGTTCCAGCGTGTGTGCTTTGGTACGTGCGGTCTGTTTCCATGTCTTTCATTTTTGTCCTTCTTGTGAAAATACGGACTGAAAAACACTAGTTTTCATTAACTTTGAGAAAATGGTACTGCACGTTTTATATGTTTTAGTTTGTTAGGTGTGTTATGTCAGGGCTTTGGTACTTTAAGGATCTCTTAGAAATTAAAAAAGACTATCCTGTAGAAAAATGGGAAGAGAACATAAAAAATCAAATAAAGAAATGGTTTGTGAACAGACGGAGACACGCTCAGCCCCGCTGAGTAACAGAAACGCAGATCAAAACTGCAGAGTCCGTCTTTCACCTCCTGTGTTGTCAGAAATCACAAAGGTTTGATGAAACGCTGTAGGTCAGGCAGTATCCGGGTATTTTCATAGTTGGCTAATGGGAAAGCACATTTATATGGTCCTATAGAGGGCAGTTTAGCAATATCTCAAAATTACAAAGGCGTGTAAGTCTTTTGACCAAGCAACTCCACTCTGGGACATTTTTACTAGTACTTTGCAAATAAGTGTACAGAGTTGCTCATTGTAAAATACTGAGAACAACCTAAATGTCCACCAGTACTGACTTTGAGTATCCATACGATAGAAATTTTTCACTGTAAAAAGAGAGGTAAAGCTTTCCATATACTGATACGGAACAAGCTCCAAGGTATGGTAAGTGAGAAAAGAGGCAGAGCAGTGTCTGTACCATGCAACCGTTTGTTGGGGGAAACCAGGGGACAATGGCTAATAACAATGGGCCATACGTGAGTTTTCTTGCATAATCTTAAAGAAGGACGTGCAAACAACTAGTAATAGCGATAAACGAGTGGAGGAAGGTGGATGAATTGGGGGAACCGGGTGGTTGGGGGACAGGGAGGAAGGAGAATTTTCACTTGGAATCTTTTTTTATACATTTTCGATTCTTGTACTGTGTGAATTTATTACTCAAAAAAAATTCTATGACAATATATTAGATAGGTATGTACTACTATGGTGAATGCTCATGATATTAATATCTTAACTGGAAGTTAAGATGTAGGTCAGTTGTACTTACGGTGACAAAATTGATCCTAGATTTGGCTCCTTAGAAAAGATTCTGTATTTTTACCAAAAGAGGATTCTTTTAGTAATGGCTTGGAGCCAGTTATAGGCATTCTTTAGATTTCTACCTCAAATTGTCATTCATATGTGTTGCCCTTGAAGCTTAATATTTTCTTATCTGAAAGTTTTATATGTATATAAATTTGGATAGAAGTTATGAGGAAGAGACTTTGAGTTTTACTCATGTCCAGATAGCATCCTTTAACTTCATTCATCAGTATGGAGAGGAACACTAGAACTGAAAAGCCTTGTGCTTGTCCAATGGTAGGAAGACTTACAAAAATGAACTGTGAAGCTTGTAAATTTTTATTGGAGTACAATTTTGTTTTTATTATTCTTACAAAATTGTAAAGAATAATGAAATTGAGAAATGAGAGTTTAAATTAAAATTGTTTTTGACATGAAAATATAATTCTATTTCCTGTGTTCTTTTAAGCACAGCATTGATGCACTCATAACTTTATTATGACTTTCATCTAGTTAGTTTTGATTTAAAATGTATACTTCTCTTTCAGAATCAATATAATCTAGCAAGAGCTCAACAATCCTATAATTCCATTGTACAGATACATGAGAAAAATGGTATGTTTAATTCAATAAATATGTATTGGCATTTATGAAGTTTTACATAATATATTGATATTATCCTGTTTTGTTTTTCTGTTTTTGCTTTAATTTCTTAAAGTACTGTTATCATAGTGAAAAAAATGTAACTTGTGCTGCATTCAGAATCTTTCAGTGAACCTTTAACATCATTGTGCTTCATTCTCAATCTTTGTATCTCAAACACTCGGCCTGGGAACCTATGAGTCAATCAGGATTTTTAAGTAGATGAATGGACGATTCCCTGTACTCGCTTGAAATCTGTGGTATTAGGGTAGGAAATGAGTCAAAGGCCACTGTTTATAGGTGGAGTTCTTGTTATAACTGAGTAGACGTAATCAGGATCATGACCAGCTTTTTCTGAAACATCTTCAGACTATATTTAATGCTTTTGACAATCTTACACGTTTATCTATTCAAGTAATATAACTTCTAATTTCAGCATACACTTGAATAATATGAGTAGTAAATTAATAAAAAAGTTAAATCCTAAAATATCTTTCATAACCTTTATTGGCCCTTAAATTTTGCTTTATTTATAATACACGTTTTATGGTGTTTTTTTTTGTTTGTTTGTTTGTTTTTGTCTCTAACAGTAAGATTTTAAAAAACCAACTACATTTGGAATTGGAATACCTATTTTCAAGTGCCACTTTTGTCACTCACTGGGTCTACGGTCCTGGTCAAGTCTCCTTATCTCTTCTAGCCTCAGTTTCCTCATCTCTAAAATTGACATAATGTGCGTCTTGCCAAACTTGTGAAGAAAAAGAGTAGTGTGGGGCCGGGCGTGGTGCTCACGCCTGTAATCCTAGCACTCTGGGAGGCCGAGGCGGGCGGATTGTTTGAGCTCAGGAGTTCAAGACCAGCCTGAGCAAGAGCGAGATCCTGTCTCTACTAAAAAAATCGAAAGAAATTACTTGGACAACTAAAAATATATAGAAAAAATTAGCCGGGCATGGTGGCGCATGTCTGTAGTCCCAGCTACTCGGGAGGCTGAGGCAGTATGATCGCTTGAGCCCAGGAGTTTGAGGTTGCTGTGAGCCAGGCTAATGCCATGGCACTCACTCTAGCCAGGGCAACAGAGTGAGACTCTGTCTTAAAACAAACAAAAAAAGAGTAGTGTGTATGTACAGCACTTAACTAAGTGCCGATAATAAGGTATTCATTGTAGCAGTGGTAGTGAAACTGCCTTTCTGTGCAAAGTAAATGCTAAGAAGTGATTTTCTTTAAGGAGAGTATTAACAGTGAGGTGTTTTTTCAAAAACTTTGAGAGAGAGAGTCTTGCTGTGTTGCCCAGGCTGGAGTATATGGCTATTCACAGGTGCGGTCACAGCTCACTGCAGCTTCCAGCTCCTGGGCTCAAGTGATCCTTCTGCCTCAGCCTCCGGAGTAGCAGGACTACAGGTGCGCGCCAGAGCCCGTAAAGTGTTCTTTACTTTGCTAGAAATGTGGTCGTTTGTGACCTAAGATTTGTGTTTGTGCTCTCTTTCATTTTAATGACAAAGCAAACTTGTCATTTGTTCAGTGATAGCTTACTTCTGGAAATAGTATTCAAAACAAAATTTTCAAGCCAAAGAGAGACATGATAAAATTTGAGGACAAGGCCAGGTTTTCATAATCATTGCTGGCACACTGAATAAGTAGATCCAAAGAAACCTGTATGCTACTTCATAACCGTACGTATGCTCTGCAAATATAGCGTAGACATACTGTTCCAATGTCAGTTTTGTACCAAAAAGCGCTTAATCTAATTTGCCTTTCCATAGAGAGCTTAGATTTTGGTGGAGTCCGGGAAACGGTCACCTTTTGTTATCTCTCTCTTTTTTTTTCTTAAAGCAAACATTACAACCTGCATTCAAAAATGTTTACAGAAAATTATGTGTTTGGGAGTGTATAAGCTTAGCCATGGTGAAAGAGCAATAGATTCAGAATCAGGAGAGATGGATTCTATGTCTTCTTAATTTTTAAATCTTATATTTAAAAAATTAACAGATAAAATTGTATTTATTGTGTACAACATGGATGTTTTGAAGTATATATACTTTATAGTTAAATCTAGCTAATATATGCATCACTTCACATAGTTATTTTTGTGGTGAGACACTTTACATCCACTCTGAGCACTTTTCAAGAATACGATATATCGTTAACTATAGTCACCATGTCGTACAGTAGATTGAGGTGAGTCTAGTTTGGCTCCTGCTGCTAACTCTGATCTTAGTCCTTTAGTCACTGCACCTGCTTCGGTGGCTTTCTCATTGGTGAAATGACATCATTGTGCTGATGACAATCCAAGTTCATTCTAAAATGCCAGGATTTTGTTTGGGAATAGTTATTTTCAGTGAAGTTTCCTTTTAAGTACAGAATTGAAATGGAATCTATCATGTAGTCTAATATTCCACACTTATATTTAGTTAGGAATTCCATTAATATAAAGCTCTTGTGTTGAAAATGCAA
Source organism: Avahi laniger (assembly GCA_963575035.1). Lineage (NCBI taxonomy): Eukaryota > Metazoa > Chordata > Mammalia > Primates > Indriidae > Avahi > Avahi laniger. Next base: position 64,679 of record CAUYSK010057492.1, read on the forward strand.
GTACAGTTTATTCATAGAAAATAACTTTCTATTATTGTCAGCATATCAAAATACAGTGTTCCTGACCCAAGAATAAGTGTAATTTTTACAGTAGATTTAAACACCAAAATTATGACTAGAGACTATAGTTAACCTTAATAAGTGCCAGTTCTCCTAGTTGTTTTAGGAATTATTTTAACGTATTTATTTATTTACTTTTTTGTGTTCTGTTTCAGGCTGGTACACCCCTCCAAAGGAAGATGGCTAAGTATGCTGACTGTCACACGTTTGGACCAACGTTGCTTTAAAGGAAATCTTTCCAACATGCAGACACAAGCTTTGAGCGCCCCTGTAACAGCAGTACCGAAGATGTTAGCTAATAGATATTTTAGTGGATAATCTGTCAACTGACATCCAGTATAAGTTACAGCCTTTTCATTTTGCTCATTTTAGGTATCTTGGACTGAGCAGTGGGCCCTTTACTGTATTTTTCCTGATAAATACACATTCTGACCACTCCTTATCATCTCTTTTTCTTGAAAAGTGAAATCTTTTAAGCAGATGAGTCAGCATCAGGTTACTGAAGGTGTCAATGGTAATTTTCCTATATCGAACCCACAGGTTATGAGGATTTGCAAGATATTGTTCTGTTTAGAGCCAACAAAAGTTTAACTGATGTTCAATGTTGGTTTAGAAAATTTCAGGTCTTCTAAATCACAGTAGCTCTTTGAGGTCTAAAACCATTTTATGATATTGCCAAAATAATGTCAGGAAACATACTCATTAAATTGTTAAAAAAATTTTTTATGGCTATGTGAAGATAGGAACTATTTCCTGAAGATGCATTCTTAATTGAGTTGTATTGTGCTTTTAGGCTAAGCAAAGCAAGGCTGTGCCAATCAAGGCTTGTCAGTAGTAATTTCCCCTGGGGCATAAAAGTCTTGCTGGGCTGAATCTGCTTCTTGTTGGTTCAGTATTTCCTATGAAGAAAAGCCACAGTAGAGAACTCGAAGTTATTTAAAATACTAAGTCCTTTTACGTTTCCATTTTATTAACGGGATGTTGCAATCATTTGTAAACTAATAAACTTATAAAGTGATTGGCACGCAGACTCCTTGAGCAAAAGCTGCACAGTTAAGTACAAAGAGATACCTGATTTGGAGACTCTTAAAATTTTTGCTATAGTCATAACAATGGCTTTTATGTTGAAAGACTAATAGGAACTCTACATATGTTAATTCTTTTATAAAAGCTGACTCAAATCAAGGTATTCTCCATTTTACTCCCTTACCTGAATCAGTCCTGTGTAGTTGGTAATCAATTTTTTTATGCACCCAAGTTGATTTAAAAGTAAATTGTAGTTATTAAGCACTTTTAAAAAGAAATCCAGAAGCACACTTTTCTGCACAAACCAGTTACAAAGTTCAAAAGTGTTTCTTATGCATTTGGTTTAAGATTCAGTTTTTAACTTTGTAAACCGTATCCAAGAGACTGGGCACTTCTGCATTATTGTGTGTGTTTAATTTCTTTTGATTCTGTTTGGTTAAGAGGGAAGTAGATAAAGACTTTCTAGTATTCTTGTTCACTTGGTTACATTTATATAAAGTTCCGATTGCCAGTACTTAGATAACAAGTGACAAGGCAGAATTCTTTAAAGCGTTAAAGTTCCTTAAACCTAAGGCTAAATCTTGAATACATTATTGAATTCTTTCATATCCTGATGGCTAGCAGATCGACAGCTGCACAGTTGGCATGCTTTTTTTTGTTTGGATTCTATTTTTCATTGCAGATTTTATTTGGCAATGTACAGTAAATTTTGTAAACTTGCATCAAGTTTATGAATAAAGAACGATTTAAAAATTATTTTGTCACTTTTCCCTCATAAGAAATACTCTGCTTCAGGTGTCTGTAGGCTCTATTGAGTTTCTTAGAATAGGATATTTAAGGAGGGATTGGGTTAGGGGAGGCTTGAGAGGAAGAGAGGCAGATTTGTTTAATAAGAGAAAGTGAGAGAACCTTGAAATGGTGTGTACACACTTGATACACTCAGCTTTTCCTCAGCCTTTTTCCTCTTCCATACTCATTCTTTAATGTAAATTCAAGAGCTGCTTTATTTATGGCTGTCCCTAATTCCCCTGGTTACAAAAATCTGCTCCCTCTTAGCATCCCCAAAGCCTCCTTGCACCCAGTTGTCAGGTTATCTCATAGACGAGAAATGCAGAGGGTAGGACAACTCCAGGCACAGCACATCTGGGCTTTGCTGCTTTTGAGATTTGTCCACGTTTTCATCTTTTGACTGCATGGTGTGTTTGGATGTCAGCCACCTTACTTGGTCCACAGGCAGAGGTAGGTAATGGCTCTCTCTTCTAGTGTCTCCTTAGGAGGTGAGGAAATCTTTGGAAGCCCTACCCCCAAGCACACTGCCTCTCGCTATTCCTTGGTTAGAACAGGGGCCTGTGCCCACTTCTAGGCCAGTGGCTGGTGAAAAGAATGAAACATCCTGATTAGTTTGGACACATGGTTCTCAAAGCATGATTTGGGGAACCCTGGGACCGTTTCAGGAGGTTTGTATGGTCAAAACTATTTTTTTGTAATACTAAAACATTTCCCATTTTCACTCATTCTCTCATGAGTGTGGAGTTTTCCACAGGCTACATGACATGTGATAGTGCAGAGTAGAATCCACCTGTCTTCTATTAAGTCAGAAATTAGAGATTTGCAAAATGTAAAGTGATGTCATACTATTCATTATTAGGGGGAGGAGGATTGGGAAATAGTTATTTTCCATAAAAATATTATTTTGTTAATGTGTAATTGATTTATTTTTAAATTAATAAGGTATTTTAATTTTTTATATGGTAAATATTAATAGACATAACACACGTAAGCTTTTTGGTGGTGTCCGTATTTAAGAGTGTAAAGGGTCCTGAGGCCAAAATGAGAACCACTAGTTTAACCAAGTTTATCCTCCAGAGCTGGGAATCAAATCAGGACACTCAGCAAAGGAAGCGTCTGGAAGGACGGACGTTAGGTGGGGCGCAGCTGTGTCTGCTGGGCTTCCATTCCTCCTGTCGGGGGCTCGCAACTTGAGCAGGTATCGGGGTGACCGGAAGGTTTGTTAGAACGTGGATCGCAGGGCCTCACCCCCGGCGTCTGATTCAGGAGGCCTGGAGCGCGGATGGAGAAGGTGCCAATCCCCGACTTCCCAGGTGACTCTCATGCGACCGGTGTGGAACTGGCGCGGCTTGGGCCGTGCTCTCGCTGCAGTTACTCAGCCACCTTAGAACGGCAGGTGCTATTTATGCCGTTTTAACACATCAAAACTTGCAGGTGACCACTAGCTGACAAAGTTCACAAGGTGTTGAATAAAGGCACTGGTTTTCACACACTAAGGCAGTTTTTTAAAAACATGCTGCTCGTTCAAAAATTGGGCTCATGCTATTTCACAGGCACTGGGACTATAAAGACCAATAAATGCTACCTAGTCCCTGCCTGAAAAGAGCTCATGGATTAGACAAAGATGTGAACTAAGAAGACGCAGCGCAAGTGCAGTGAGAGGCGCAGAGGGAGGAGGACGTATCTGGACTCGGGAGGCCGCCTAGAAAGTCCCAGGAGACCGCTGCACCCCGCCCCACCTCCGAGCGCAGCTCGCAGCCCGACCCCCCAAGACAGGCGCCGGAAACGGCTGCGCCCCGCCGCGGCCCCGCCTCCCCGCCCGGCCGGAAGTGGCGCCCGCGCCTGCTCAGTGCGCTCGGTCCCCCGCGGTCCCGTGCCGGCCGAGCGCGGTCCCTCCGGGCCGCCGTACCGCTTGCTCCGGCGAGTTGGTGAGGAATGGAGCCGGTGGGCGGTGGCGGAGACCGCTGCGGCTCCTCCTCCGCAGACCCACGGGGCACCTTCGTGTTGAGTAACCTGGCGGAGGTGGTGGAGCGTGTGCTCGCCTTCCTGCCCGCCAAGGCGCTGCTGCGAGCGGCCGGGTGAGGAGAGGAGGCGGGCAGCTTTCCTGGGGCATGTCCCTGGCTGGCGGGGACAGAGGTCGTCGGGACCCATTTGCGAGACCCAGCGTGTGCCCGGCTCCCTTCACCTGCCTGGGCTGGCCCCACCCGCTAGCTAGCCGGCTGAACTGCCTCCCGGGGCTCCCGCAGGGCCAGGTGCCGCTGGGGCTTCCCCGCGCCTGGGCTCGCTCCGCACCAGCGCCCTCTCCCGGGGCCTGGTATCCCGCGGGATCGGTGCTGCGCAGCGGGTGGGGGGCTTGGAGCCGCAGGAGAGAGGGACGTGCGTTCGCAATCTTTTGTGCATTTGCGTCCCCCAGCGTATGCCGCTTATGGAGGGAGTGTGTGCGCAGAGTGTTGCGGACCCATCGGAGTGTGACCTGGATCTCCGCAGGCCTGGCCGAGGCCGGCCACCTGCAGGGGCATTGCTTGGTTCGCGTGGTCGCAGAGGAGCTCGAGGCAAGTAAGAAGGGGTGTCATGCAGTCACTTGCAGCATTAATGGGTCAATCTTTGAGAAGTATTTTTTTAATCCCAATTTTGTTAATTTAGGGAACATTTTCTCATGCCATGAAAAGATTTTCGTAGACATCAGGTTTAGTGACTATGCTGTAAGGATGTGCCATGATTTATCTGGCTGTTCATCAAATGTTGGGTATTTTAAGTATCTAAATTTTCATTATTGTAATAGTGCTGCTCAGAACCTTCCCTTGAAGCAAGTATTGTTTCTATTTTGCAGAGTAGGCAACCGGCTGTGTCTCCGTGTTACATAACTAGAAAGCTAAGAACCAAAACTTAAACCCAAATATTTCAACTCCCTGTCCTGTACTCTTTTGCTTCTCTGGGCCCCAGTTTCAAAGGGGGGACCAACACCTGGGCAGGTGAAGACTTGGGTTGTGGAGTCAGGTGGACATCAGGTGTAGCATCTCCCTGGGGAGTGAGAGGGAGTATTTTGAGAGTGAAGTGCCAACCTGATGTTCTGTCACTCTTTATACTTTAGCATGGCGTACAGACAAAACAGCACCACAGCGCAACCATCAGAATCTGGAAATTATCACCGATAACATTTCTACCGTCTTGTCCTCAGGCTCATTCTGATTTTGCCAGTTGTCTTGGTAACGTTCTTCATAGGAAGAGGGTTTTGTTCAGAACTGCAAGTTGCTTTTACTTGCAAGTCATGTTTCTTTAATCTTTTTTGATCTGGAACAATTTCTCAAGCCTTCCTTGACTTTCCCAACCTTGACACTTACGAAAGTTACAGGCTAGTAATTTTGTGGGACATTTATCATTTGGCCGTGTCTGAGGTTTCTTACTAGATTCAGATCATATATTTTTGGCAGGAATATCACAGAGGTGATGCTGTGTGCTCTTCTCACAGCATCCTTTCAGGTGGCATATGATTTCTGTTTGTCCCACTGCTGATGATACTACCTTTGATTACTTGATTAAGGTGGTGTCTACCAGGTACATCCACACTAAAACTACTTTTCCACTGTTATAGGTGTTTTGTGGAGAGAGAGCTTGAAACTATGCCAGTATCCTATTTCAGTTTATTCATTATATCTGTACACTCTTGGTCTCTTATTCAATGGGATATAATCTGTTACTAATCAGTATTTATTTTGATGCTCAGATTACCCCCGATTTTGGCTAGTGGGAGTCCCTGCAGGCTGACTTCAGTGTCTTTTAGAGATGATGTTATCTTTGAGCACTTTCATGCTTTCTGGCACAAGATGTTCTAAGCTTGTCTGGTGTTTTGCCTGCTTCAGTCCTGGCACCAATCAGCCATTTCTCTAAGAAGTCCTTGTTCCTTTTAGTAGAGAATGGTATTTAAAAGCCAAAACCTAGACTCTCTAAGTGTATTCATTGCTATTGAGGGTTTGCTGCTCCAAAGCTCAGTGGACAGAGCCAGGAGTACATGTCTGTAAATGCATGCATGTAAGTGTGTATACAGAGGACACATTTGTAATTACATTTCTGTCCATACATATGTGGAAACCATGAGTTCACACAGGTACATCCATTTCCAATCAAACACAGGATTCTTTCTAGTTTTGTTTTTGCTCATATTTGTACCTCCCTTTGGACAATAAGAAGCCTGGCTCTCATCATTCTTAATATGCTTAGATGTTAGATCAGTGCCCCATATGTAACCAATCTTCTGTTCCTCCTTCCTTATGTAGATTTTCTCCTTACCCTATTTGGGTCATGGCACTCACACCCTAAGGAGGTCGCCAGTATCTAAAGGCAGGCTTGTTAGGAGACTTTCTTCTCTGGCACTTTGGCCCAGAGCCACTATTTCCAAAAGTTTGTCATTTGGAAAAATTCAAAATTCAAGCAAAGACTTACCCACAAAATTGTTCTTTGGAGCATCATTTATCATAAGGAAAATTAAAAACAACCTAGTGTTAATCTAATAAATGAAATCATTAAATGATAAACTGCAAGGTGCATTAATGACAAGAGAAAATGTTGACTTTAAGAGTGAAAAAAGCAGATTATGAGATTGTATGTTTAGTATAATCTGAATTATTGAAAACAAAAAATGAAGAGTAGAAAAGAAATAAGCTAGAATGTCAGCAAATTTCCTTTGGGGATAGAATTGTCTTTTTTTTTTTTTAATGCTTTTTAAAACTTTACGTGGTGGTGGTTTTCAAATTTTTACCACAGCAGGCATTATTTTTATATAGCTTTAAAAGTTTAGGCCGGGCACGGTGGCTCACGCCTGTAATCCTACCTCTCTGGGAGGCCAAGGTGGACGGATTGTTTGAGCTCAGGAGTTTGAAACCAGCCTGAGCAAGAGCGAGACTCCGTCTCTACCAAAAATAGAAAGAAATTAATTGGACAACTAAAAATATATAGAAAAAATTAGCCGGGCATGGTGGCACATGCCTGTATTCCCAGCTACTCAGGAGGCTGAGGCAGGAGGATCGCTTGAGCCCAGGAGTTTGAGGTTGCTGTGAGCGAGGCCGACGCCACGGCACTCACTCTATCCCGGGCAACAAAGTGCGACTCTGTCTCAAAAAAAAAAGTTTATACATTGCAGTCGCTGTTTTAGCCAAACAGACTTAGGTGTGAACCCCAGCTTTGGCACATACTAGCAGTGTGAATTTGAAAAAGTTACTTAACCTCTCTGGGCCTCAGGTTCTATCTCCATAAAATAAAAAGAAAAATAATAATTCCCTTGTTCCCATATAGACTTGTTGTAAGGATTAAATAATGAAAAGATAATGCATATAACACATTACCTACAGTACCAGGAATATAAGTTTTCAGCAGATGTTATTACATACTCTCTTATTAGCATATTATTAAAATTCACATAGTAATACTCCTAAGAAGTATATACATTGTAGTAAACTAGTGGTGAGACAAAAACATGGAAACCCTATCCAAATCATACATTGTGTTTATTTCTGTTTTCAGAGTATCTATTGGACATGGTACTTTTATAGCCATAAAAAAGTTGATTTGACTTTTTTTATTAGAAATATTTTAAAGTCCACTAAAATTTTATAAAATCACTTGCCATTTGTAACTTCTTTGAATAATGGAATGTGGTCCTATCTGCCTTAATTGTGCTTTGAGAAAATTTCATGTTGAGGCTTGTCTTTGTCACTGCTTCTGAATTAGGAAGGGGATTTAGCAATTGCTTTTTAGTGTATGTCCAAAAAGAAAGACTCATAAAACCTCAGGACCAGACTTCTAACATCTTTTTAAGAATAGGAAACCCGAGGCCAAAAAGCTTTGACGGTTACTCTGCTAGTCTGTGGCAGAATTAGCACTGAGATCTCTTGGATTCTGTCTTCCTTACTGTCTGCAGCAGGCAACACAGAGTCAGAGTGCTCGAGGGTCAGGCAAGTAGCTGAAGAGACACCTGGTTCGGTGGACTGGTAGGGCCGCGGCAGGCTGGAGAAGGCTTGCCTCTGTGTAGCCCCCGTCAAGAGCCATGCAGTCTGAGTGTCACCAGAATGTCTAGTTTTTCAAAAGCATCTGGAAATCCACATTTTATGTAAAAAAATTCTGTGGCATTTCGAATGTTGGCAACCAGTTTACATGTTTTGAAAATGCTGTGTGGACCATAGAAACTACATCCATAGGTCTTATCTGTCCCTGGGGCCTACAGGTCATCATCTTGTCTCAGTATCTTTTGTGAGTTTATCTTTATAGAATCTGTTCTGAAACAGCTCAACCCCCAAATTATAATGGACTATCATTTTTTTCATCTAACCAGCAAGTACTTGCTATATGCTAAGTATTTCATTCCATTTTCATAGAGAAAATCTTTGAAAATAACCAGCTAGACAGAATGTCTTCATCCTTTTCATTTAATTCAGCTGCTTTGCCGCTTCTCTGTGGTTGGAAGGTTTAGTGGAAAACATGATTCTGAACAAGCGCAGCTCACAGGGGAGATCAGGCACAAAGAATAACTGGGATTAAGGGATGTTGCATTTGAGGTCCACAGTCCTGAGCGAGTCTAGGAAAAGGTTTTCTAATAGAGGAGGTGGCACTTAAGGTGTCTCTTGAGGGAAGCAATTTTTTTTTTAAGGGACAGGGTCTTGCTCTGTTCCCTGGGCTAGAGTGCAATGACATCGTCATAGCCCACTGTAACCTCAAAGTCCTGGGCTCAAGCCATCCTCCTGCCTCAGCCTCCCAAGTAGCTGGGACTACAGGTGCCACTGCTGTGCCTGGCTGTTTTTTTTTGTTTTGTTTTTTGTTTTTTTTTTAAAACAATCTTTAGGCCTAGCTCTCTGGGAGGCCGAGGCGGGCGGATTGTTTGAACTCAGGAGTTTGAAACCAGCCTGAGCAAGAGCGAGAGACCCCGTCTCTACTAAAAATAGAAAGAAATTAATTGGACAACTAAAAATATATAGAAAAAATTAGCCGGGCATGGTGGCTCATGCCTGTAGGCCCAGCTACTTGGGAGGCTGAGGCAGGAGGATCGCTTGAGCCCAGGAGTTTGAGGTTGCTGTGAGCTAGGCTGACGCCACGGCACTCACTCTAGCCCGGGCAACAGGGTGAGACTCTGTCTCAGAAAAAAACAAAAAAACAATCTTTAAGTTCCACAGGAAAAGAGCAACAGGAGGTCATATGCGTAAGTCGGTACGTCTGGATGAGAGTAAGCTAAGGGCTCCTAGAGGAAGCCAGTTGGCGAGGCTGGAAGTGAAGGCCTGGATTATTTAATTTGATAGGCAGTGAAAAGAGGAGTGACACAGCCTGTATGTCTTCCCTGTTGCTGAGGTGTCTGTTACTGTAATGTCTGTTCAAATAAAGCAAGTGGCATCTTTTGCTGGTACTTGATGTTTTTGTTCTAAGAGTTTAAATTATCATCATGAAAATGAGCTTTCTGAGGGCTGGAATGAGTTCAGCTTGAAGAAATAGGTGCTTAGTAAGTGTGCTGAAAATGAAAGAGCATGAGGGAAAAATGCATGAGAAGTGGATGGACTCAGAATGCCAGCACTGACCTGAAGGAAGATAGGGTGACAGCAGTTTGGAGCGGGGAGACACTTTGAGGGACCGCTGGAAGCACTCAGGGATTCACAGGACCCAGGTCTGATTTCTTTTTCTTTGCAGAATGTTCACATCTTACCACACACAGTTCTCTACATGGCTGATTCGGAAACGTTCATCAGTCTGGAAGAGTGCCGTGGCCATAAGAGAGGTAAATATCTAAAGCAGAGGCTTGTTTTTCTCGTTTCCGAATGTGCCTTCCGCGGAGTTCGGTGTCGTGCCAGTGCTGCGCAGCTGCGGACTCTGTGCGGCTCTGGGACTGTGCCCTGTGACGTGCGTGGGTCTGTTTGTCACTGAACCTGCTCGATGAGCCCTTTTTGCTTTAGATTGACGTTTAAACCTTGTGGTACAATTGAAACAAAGTTTTTAGAAAGATGTTTTTCTCATTTTGAAATACTTTAATCTTCTAAGCACTTCTTTTTATTATTAAAACAGGATGCGTGACTTTGGCTACTGAAGTCTTTTACTGTGTTGGAACATGGGGTCTCACTTACCAGAGTTACCTACAGAGATTGTGCATTCTTGGCTTGCTGAGAGAAAAAGCAGACTAAGTATCCAAGGTGGGCCCACTGAGGCCCCGAGTCAGACTTAGATCAGGGATTCGCATCGTCTGTTTGAATCTGGCTGGCTGGCTGTCAGCTGAACAGAAGGTGCAGTAGTAAGTCTGACATTCAGCTGCTGCTGCTAAGTTTGGCTTCACTGGGGCAAAAGCAGTATATGAACAAAGGGGAAAGCAAACTAGTGAGGCTAAAGGTCAGATTTAGAATTTAAAATATAAAGCAGGGGCCAGAATGGGGCAAACGTTTGTTTTCATCAAAGCTTTTAGGCTTTTTTGTAAAGCTTTATAGTGTCAGATGACTTTTACATTGTCAGATTTGACTTTAAATGGATGATGTTTAATAATTTTGCTACTGTATTTTTGCAGCAAGGAGAAGAACTAGTATGGAAACAGCATTTGCCCTTGAAAAGCTATTTCCGAAACAATGCCAAGTCCTTGGGATTGTGACCCCAGGAATTGTAGGTGAGAGAAATTAGCAACTTGATGATATCCTCCTTGCATTAATGTGGGATCCATCCTATAGATTGTTGAATTATCTGTAGCTTAAAAGCACATTTATATTAGTGGCCATCCAAAATACAATAAAGTTAGTCATATTTATCATGGTATTATATTTGACTTATATTAATATTTAAGTTATTGTGGTTAGTATTTCAAATCTGAAGTCTACCTGTGTAAACCAAATGTAACAAATACTTAGTAGCCAATCATAAGAGGGAAAAGATCTCATTCTGCCTCTGTCCAAATTAGGCATTTTCAGAGTTTTGTCAGTTCCGCCAGTCCTGTTTCTGGTCGGTAGGAGTGAGGTAGGGCTGGGATTAGGTACTAAAATGGATCTTACTAGGAAACTTCTATTTCTCTGCTTGTCTACCACTGTTAGAAGTTTTTAGTGTGAGGCTGTGCCCTTTTCCATATTTGATTGCTGTTGATGAATTTTTATTTATTTTTATTATTTTTGATTGTTTTCTATAGGTAATGGGGGGAGAAATTCTGTTGAGGCCGTAAGGGAGCAGTGGTTAAGACAGCCGGATCGGAATCCCATCCGTACCACCTAGCGTCTGTCTGAGTCTGAGCAAATTGCCTAACTTCACGGGGCTTCAGTTTCCCGTCAGTGAAGTGGGGACGGTGACAGCAAGGCCTTCCCTGGAGGGTTGCGAGGCGTAAATGAGTTAACGTGTGAAGCATTTAGAAGAGAAATACGCAGAACGCAATAAGTTAAATGTTGCGTAATATTATTTTCTTTGTTCCAACTCAGTAGCACTCCATAATTAACATTTTTAATCTGCACTGAAAGACTTTTAATCTGAATTTAAGAGTCTTGTACAGTGAGGTACAAAGGATTTCAGGTGTTTATAAATGAATATTATTTTTTCATTTTGCCCTAGCTTTGATTTCTAAAAGGCTTAACACTTTTTTCAAAAAGTTTATTACTTTTTTACCCTAGTTATAATCATTTATTGTTAGAAAAGAGAAAAATTAGAAGATTCAAGTAAGCAAAAAAAGAAATTAAACCTTTAAGCACCACAGAGTTGACCACTCTATTACCGTTACGATGTTAACATATATTAATATATACAAAACCAGAATATAATTTTCTATAGACTTGTAACCTACTGTGTTAGTCTCCTAGGGCTATGATAACCAAATACCATAGATTGGGTGCCTTAAACAACAGAAATTTATTTTCTCACAGTTTTGGAACTTGGAAGTCCAAGATCAGCATGGGTTTCCTGGAAGCTTGCAAACAGTGGCTTTCTCATGTGTTCTTCTGTGTCCCTTCCTCTTCTTATAAGGACACTAGTCCTGTTAGATTAGGGCCCCACCCGTATGTCCTCATTTAATCCTAATGATCTCTTTTATAAGGCCTATCTCCAAGTGCAGTCACACAGCGGGGTTAGGGATGCAACATACGAAAGGGGGGCGGGGTCACAATTCTATAATATCTGCCTTTAAATTTCAGAGCATATTACACACATATTTCCATGTCAATAAATATACACCTGTCATCATTTTAATGGCTACATTCTATTATACAAATGTAACTTTTAACCTAAATACCAGTTAGGACATTTAAGTTTGTTTCTTCTATTTCCTACTAAAAATTCTGTGGTAAACCTACTTGTGTGTATATATACTTCATATGATTGTCAAATATCTTTAGGGTAAATTTTAAAAAGTGAAGTTGCGGCCGGGCGCGGTGGCTCACGCCTGTAATCCTAGCACTCTGGGAGGCCGAGGCGGGTGGATTGTTTGAGCTCAGGAGTTCGAGACCAGCCTGAGCAAGAGCAAGACCCCGTCTCTACTAAAAATGGAAAGAAATTAATTGGACAACTAAAAATACATAGAAAAAATTAGCCGGGCATGTTGGCACATGCCTGTAGTCCCAGCTACTGGGGAGGCTGAGGCAGAAGGATCACTTGAGCCTAGGAGTCTGAGGTTGCTGTGAGCTAGGCTGACGCCATGGCACTCACTCTAGCCAGGGCAACAAAGTGAGACTCTGTCTCAAAAAAAAAAAAAAAAAGTGAAGTTGCTATGAAACTGTATTTACTACCTCCAATTATTTTTTTGAAAAACTTCAAACCTGTGGAAAAGTTGAAAGAATGATAGAATAGTATGGTAAACACCCACATATGTTCTTCGTCTGGATTCACTGATTGAAAAAATTTTGCAGCATTTGCTTTTTCTCAGTTTGTTTATAAAAACATTTCTCTCTGAACCAATTGAAACTTCAGTTGCTGACATCATGACACCACACCTTGAAATTGTCAAAGCTGGAAAACTTTTCCACAGATAGTGACCCATTGGCTTGATGATTGTTTTAGTGAGCTGAACAGTAGTTATCTGGGTGGGGCCGACTCATCTACATTGTTACCAAATTAAACTTCACTTTTTACTGAATCTGTTCACAAATCTGCTTAACTTTTTCCCTAGTGACTCCAATGGGATCAGGTAGCAGTCGACCTCAGGAAATAGAAATCGGAGAATCTGGTTTTGCTCTGTTATTCCCTCAAATTGAAGGAATAAAAATACAGCCATTTCATTTTATTAAGGATCCGAAGAACTTAACATTAGAAAGACATCAACTCACTGAAGTAGGTAAGTTATCTATCATTAATTGTTCATTTTGTTAATTAATTTTGTTGTTTTTATTTCTGGCTGGTTGGTAGCTATTTAGCTCCTTTGGGAGAATGGGGATTAAGTACATCTGTTAGTGGAGACGTGAGTAATTCAAACTAGTGACTAACAGAGGCTAGTACAGTAAATTTCTGTAGAATTGATTTACTTTTAGAATTATGTGACTTATATTAAAGCCTAAGAGAACTAGAGATGAAAAATTTCTCATCAATACTCTGTTGATAATAAAACTTACTTGTATTTAATTCTGAATTTTGAAGGAATTCTTGCTGTTAGTTTTTGTTTTGCCCTGTTTTTATTTTTTGAAGCAGAAAAGTTTTTTTAAACTTTTATTTCTTTTTTATACTAGTAATAAGCATTTATTGTAAAAGATTTTAGAAGATGCAGGGGACTAATGAGAAAGATGGGAGTAGGTGTAGTGAACCTAGTAAGTGTTAGGGAAGGTAGAAGTTAAGGAAGAATCTATTAAGCAAGGGGTGCACTAGGAGACATCTGGCGGGAAGTATGATGGAGTCACGAGAGGCGAGTTTGCAGAGGTAATGAGTTGGCTCAACGCCTCAGCTTCGATGGGAAAGCTTAATACAGTAAGCAACAAACCAGCTACACAAGCAAAGCAGTGTTAAGTCCTTTCATCCACATCTGCGGGTAAACTCATTGGACTTGTTTAACTCATTAAAATAATCACTTTAAAAAAAATCACTGTTGGCATAAAAACAATTCAGTGGTAACACCTCACCTCTACTTAAATCGGCAGCCTGTAGAGATAAGCCTCCCATATTTGAAATGGCACATCAGCCCAGCAGGAATAAAAAATTGTATAGCAGACCAGGCACAGTGGCTCTCGCCTGTAATCCCAGCACTCCAGAAGCCTTCCTGCTTCTGGTGGCCACTGGCCTTCCCCACAGTTGCGTGGCTCCAGTTTCTGCTTCTGTGATCACACTGCCACCTCCTCTTTCTCTCTCCTGTATCTCTTAGTATCAGGACACTTGTCATCAGATTGAGAGCCCGCCTGGATAAGCCAGATGATCTCATCTCAAGGTCCTTAATTACATCTGCAAAGATCCTTTTTCCAAATAAGGTCATGTTCGTAGGTTCCAGGGATTTGCTGTGGCTGTATCTTTTGGGGGCCACCCACTCACCCCACTGCAGGTGATTAGCACCATTTCTCTCCACTGGTTTTTTTATCTTCAAATTCCCCTTGCAGCTGTGCTGCTGAACCTCTCCGTGGAAACCGCTGTTCCCTGTTGTTCCGGGGGCGGCCCGTGCGGACCCAGCGTGTGCCATGGCCACCACAGGTTGCTGCTCAGCACACAGCTGCTTCCATATTTGCGTTGATTGTGTTATTTTCAAATAGCCATTTAGTTTTTTTTACAGAAAAAAACTGTAGCTAAAATTTTTTTGTATTAAAATGGTAAAATATGGAAATTTGACAGATTAAGCCACTACATTGCACTTAACTAGGAGTGTAAGTAACATTTTATTTTGTAACGTGTGTATGAAATAATTTTTGTTTTAAGGCTGTCTTTAATTGCTGCTCCTTGTTTCTCCGCAGGTCTTTTAGATAACCCTGAACTTCGTGTGGTCCTTGTCTTTGGCTATAATTGCTGTAAGGTGGGAGCCAGTAATTACCTGCATCGAGTAGTCAGCACTTTCAGTGACATGAACATCATCTTGGCTGGCGGCCAGGTGGACAACCTGTCATCACTGACTTCTGAAAAGTATGTCTGGTGTAGTTCCGATTTCTTTTGTGGATGAACAGAAATGGTCTCAGGTTTTTTTACTTTGGGATTTTTTTAATAAAACACATTTAAAGAATTGTTAAGATAACAAACAGTTCACTCCATTTTACAGTAGATGTTGGTTAAGGGGCTTACTCAACATAATTCTGCTTACAGGTGAAGAATTACATATTTATATATTGTCCTTTAAGAACTTCCTAGTCGGACTCATATTCTCAAAATTGATTTTCAACATTGTCTGTCGATCTTTCCTTTGACAGCTGTGGAGCTCTGTCTGTCATTTCCTCTCTAGTTCTCTTTCCTCCTTTAAAGAAATACATGGTTAAAGTGGATCTTCACGGCAAAACTCAGAGCCTCTGATACGCTCCATGCTTTGGGAATAATATTAACTGTGGCAGTTCTCAAATCACAAAACCTTTTTTCCACAAGCATTTTACAGGGCCCACTGGTATTCCTTGGCACACATTTTTGGAAATTCTGTACTAGATCTTTTGAAAAGCTTCTTCAATCTCAAAAAACTGTGGAGTTTTGATTTTTGTTACTAAGGCTTTTGCTTTCAAAGATTAAAAAATATTTGCTCTTCTATCTTGGGAGAAGATAGATAGATACCCCTTTCCGTTTTGAATGAAAGTATGTGACATTTTGAGTTTGAGCTAATTAAGTGAACATAAATATTGTTTCCAAAGCAGGAAAATGAGATCCCACCCAACCCCAACCCCCGATGCTCGTAAACACTATATTTGTTTCTCACTGTATTTATGTTTAACGTTTGGTTCCTAGAGTGGTGCCATGGGGACAGACCGTTGGAGATCACCATCTGTGAGAGCGACGTAAATCGTCCTAATTACGGCTCTGCAGGTCGTCTCTCTGGATATGGGGAAGCAAATAGCTACAGCCAAGGTCCCTAGACCACCAGTGGGGAAGAAGGGGGAAAAGCCAAGTGCGCTGAATCCCAGGGAGTAGGATGTCAAACACAGATTTCGTGCATACATACACCTAATTCTTGGTATCTGAGGTTATTTCCCCTCTTGCCTCATTTCTTCCCTGTCTTTGTGATTTCCTTTAAGTTGTGTACAGATAGGGCAGTGGTGACTTAAAATACAACTTACCTTTGAAATGCAGATATCTCACTCGGACTTACAACATGTGAGGTGCTAGCCTCACGGTGTTAGTGTGGCTATGTGTATATCATCTACTTTTTACACCTGATGTGGGAAATACACCTCCTGACATCATTATTCCTTACGTGACACATTCATTTTAACGTGGTCTTCGCACTGCATCAAGGGGTGAGAGAAGCCATGGAGTGCCCACATAACCCAACCTACCTCCGTCCCCAAGAAGATAGGTCAATAATTCTTTGAGTAAGAGATTGACAACATTTATTAACAATTGTATACCAAAGAGGAAAAGTGATAAAAAAGCAGCACAGGACTTCTGAAGTTGGATTTTGCTCTTCACACGCTGGTTTTGCCACTAGTTAACCTTACTATCTTCATCACTTAACCTGTTTGAGTCTTGAATTTCTCACTAACCCGGCAAATCTCACCCGTTTTGTAGATTCAGATGTCGGTAAACGTGACAGAACTGTAACGTATGTACTTGTTTCTCCTCCAGTGGGTGCTCACTATATTATGCTTTATAACCTTTATCAACATTGTATTTTCTTTTGTAAGGATCAAATATTTCATTTAAAAAATATGAAAATACAAAAAGAAAACATGAGTTTTTACTATCAGAATAAGCTGAATTCTAGGCTCAAAGCAATGAACAAGACTTCCTAATGGACCAAAGCTAAAACTTCTAGAGTTAGGTTTTTAAAATTACCCTCTGTGATTATATTTTTAATACACCTCTTGCAGAATTTGATAGCCAAGGGTGGGGTGGGGAAGATGTTAATGATACCAGAAAGCTTCATTTAATAGTCTTTGTGAAGTAGAAGGTTCCTTTTAAGGAAGTCAGGAAGGTAAGGGTACTCTGTGCCTTCTAACAATGCAGGATGGGTTTCAGAAACCTTTGTGGATACGCTTTGTCCCTTTGCATTTGGGACTGAAAAAAGTAGTGGCTTACTTCTCCTCTTGATCTGCCTTCTGCATTCTTTTAATGTATTAATTTTAATAGTTCAATTTTTAACCCTTATTATATTCCTCTCATGTGGGATGATGAACCTCAGATTAACTATAGGCTGCTGAAGGAAGGCAGCCACCCGTCAGTGAATCAGAAGGATCTTTCTTTTATACCTTAAATTTTTAATTTTGCTTCATGATATAGTGCCACTTTTCTCATTTAATTTTCCAGGAACCCTCTGGATATTGACGCCACTGGTGTGGTTGGATTGTCATTCAGTGGACACCGAATCCAGAGTGCTACCGTGCTCCTCAGCGAGGACGTCAATGACGAGAAGACTGCCGAGGCCGCGGTGCAGCGCCTCAAGGCGGCCAACATCCCGGAACAGAACACCGTTGGCTTCATGTTCGCATGCGTGGGCAGGGGCTTTCAGTATTACAGAGCCAAGAGGAATGTCGAGGCCGACGCATTTAGAAAGTTTTTTCCGAGCGTTCCCTTATTTGGCTTCTTTGGAAACGGAGAGATTGGATGTGATCGGATAGTCACTGGGAACTTTATACTGAGGAAATGTAACAAGGTGAAGGACGACGATCTGTTTCACAGCTACACGACCATAATGGCGCTCATTCATCTGGGGTCATCTAAATAAAGCCATCTTTAAAGTGGCTTTCGCAGTCTGTATCTTTTGGGTTCTGCCTTGGGATGTGTGTATTTCAAACAAAAATACTTTAGATCTGTCTGTTTTGTAGCTTTCACTGATGCTCTGAGATCACATAGGGGTAGTTTTTAATACATCAGATGAACGACAGCTTTGTATGTAACGCAACACAGACCAAGAGTTGAGAGCTTCTGCATCCGGCAGGGGCAGGCTGATCGCAGCTGCGTCCCACCAGGTCCCCGTAGCTGAGTACCGCAGCCTTAAGTCTTCTTGCGTAGGAAGATCAAGAGGGGACTCGTCAGCAGGATGGAGACGGAAGACATTCCACAAATACCTCTTTGTATTGCTAGATGATCTTTTAGCAGAATCACGAAGACTTTTTTTCTCCCTTAATAAAGGAGAAAAATATACAGATGGCTTGTTTGAGAAATCTGCTTTTCAATTTTATGAATTTTTCAGAAGTTGTAACAATATTATTACTGACTTTTTACTTATTTGGTAAAAATTAAAGAACTATTTTTGTTTTGGTACTCTAAATTCGTTCAGTCAGATAGATTGCCAAGACTAATCAGTATTTTATTATTTTATAAGTAAAACATTTTCCTTTTTTCCTCAATAAAGAAATTGCAAGAGAAAAATCTTTTTTTCACCTAGTTCTATATAGCTAATTGGCAGACGAGACGATTATATCACCTTATTTTGGTTTTATACCACCAATAAAACATACCTTGAAAACTCACTGAGATATTGGTGTGCATTTCATTGCTTTTGGTGGGTGAACGGAGGAAGTAAACTAATGCATTATAAACGAAAACTGAGAATAGTATTTTTTAGCTAGTCAATGCTGTCATATTCCTAATAGAGTGATTTTCAAATCTGAATTTCTAATCACAAAAATATCTAAATGATAGATGTGCAGGCAACACCAGTTTTCCCTCATTATGCATTCTTTCCTTCGCACATAGTGGTAGAACCTTTGATTTTTCAGCGAGGCGCGTGCCCCCAGAACAAAGGCTGCATTGACCAGTCACCGTGCTGCTGACTGTGAGGGGGAAATGAAGTGTATCCTTCAAAAGTCCGTGACCTTTTTTTTTGGCCCCTTTCTCCATCCTGTTGCTTGGAATGTGGACCTGGCACCCTAGAGCCACCCTAGACCCTGCAGAGGCAGCAGCGCCCCATTGTGGCAGAGAAGCGCACGTGGGCCCTGGGTCTCTGGACAACCTTGCTGAAACACTGCCAGTAAGTGGCCTGGCCTACCTGCCTCCAGACTGTTCTATCAGAGAGAAATTATTAACATTAGGCTTGCTTAAGCCACTGTTGTGCGCTGTTGTTTTTTTCTTTTAGGTCTTTGTTGCAGGATATCCTTATATTAGGCACAGCCTTCCTAACAGTATGATACAGCTAATGCATGGCACTTTGGTAATGGTCAGTGGTTCTAACAGGACGGTAGAAAACTTGCAAGGTAAGTAAAAATCAAATGTATTAACATTCCTGCTTTTCTGTTTTTATCACTTTTCTACTGGTTTTTACCTCAAAAAATTTTCCTCTTGTTATTTATATATATGATAAATACACTTAAAAGATTACTTTATCTTCCAGTATTATAAATCTTACTTCCTGAGGAAAGTCCAAAGAAAAGTTTGATTGTCAGAACTTCTAATCTGTGAATATTTATGTTTAGCCCTCGCTGCTTAGCTGTTTTCTATTATTTCACACTGGTATACGTTATCAAGTAGTACCTCAAAATTCTAGTCCTTGAATGTGCTTGTATAGCATTTAAGGCAAACATTCTATAATTTTTTTTTGTCTGATATTAACCAGAGTTGGTTGGTTGAATAGTAGAGGAGAAGCAACTCTTAAAACTGAAAATATGAACAAAATGAGCCTGAGAATTGAATGGATTATTTTACTTTTCAAACTAATACTCACATAAAATACTTAGTTACGCCTCAAAGGAGAGTCTGCTGCAGGAGAATGTCATGCAATATTTCACTTGTTACAGCTGAGACTTTGGAGCTTGTTATGTAACCAAATAAAATCATTTGGTTACATGGTTGCAACCTTAGTGCACAGCAGAAAGGGGAGACGTGACCAATACAAACAACCGTAGCACTAACAAAAGTCATTCTCCCTGCCTCTCAAAGGCTTCTAGGTTATGTGGAAGGAGAATAGTAATTTAACCAAAGTTAAAGCTCAATAACTAATTTATTACAATTTTGAAAGGCTTGTCTTAAAAAAAAAAAGCAAGCATTAAAGGAATAATTATTGTTTCAGCTAAAAACAAACTAAATTCCTAGAGATGACAACCATTGAGGTCCTTTATGAAACAAAAAAAATGATTACATGAAAAAAAATCGAGGCAAGCACAAAAAGAGAAGTAAAGGTGTACCTTTAGTGTAAGTACTGAGTTGCCGGCCTTCTCTCAAGATCAGATTACAGAATGGTTTATTTAATCAAAACATTGAAAAATACTGATTTTCAAAGCAAAATCATTTCCGGGGCTACAGTTTGCTTTGTAAAAGACTACCTCGAGGAGTATGTTTCCATTCCCTTCAGTCCAGGCAGAATGAAAGCCCTACCAGCAGTGGACATCTCAGGGAGAGGGAAGGCAGGCACTGGAACTAAGACCAGGATGGACGCGCCCTGCAGAGTGATGGACGGGGGTCCAGCAAGCTGCTCCACTACAGTTCTCTCGATTTTGCTTAAACCTGGATATCTCAACGTAGGAGGCCAGATAGCAGATTGTCACTGATTTATATTGCAAATTTAACAAAATGAACGTGCAAAGATTATACAGTAGAAATAAACTTTTACAAATCTGAGAACTTTCTATGTAATCTACAGAAATTTTCAAGAAAAAATAAATGTGCTTTTGTCATTTTATACACATACAGTTTGGCCCAGGTTTGTACTACCATAAATTCAGTTTTAATGGGAACAGAAGACTCCAGATACTCTGGATGAGAAATCATGAGATTTTAGATGATTGCCTTGATTTTCAGTTGTAGAAACTGGGTATGAGTTGGCTTAATGGAAAATCCTAAAATAATAAAGAAAATATAATAAGCATCAGTAATAACATCTTTTTTTTTTTTTTTGAGACAGAGTCTCACTTTGTTGCCCAGACTAGAGTGAGTGCCGTGGCATCAGCCTAGCTCACAGCAACCTCAAACTCCTGGGCTCAAGCGATCCTTCAGCCTCAGCCTCCCGAGTAGCTGGGACTACAAGCATGTGCCACCATGCCCAGCTAATTTTTTCTGTATATATATTTTTGGTTGTCCAGACCATTTCTTTCTATTTTTTAGTAGAGACGGGGTCTTGCTCTTGCTCAGGCTGGTCTCGAACTCCTGACCTTGAGCGATCCACCCGCCTCGGCCTCCCAGAGTGCTAGGATTATAGGCGTGAGCCACCGCGCCCGGCCGGTAACACCCTTATTAAATGAACAAAATTAGCACCTATACTATGTAAAGAATGTGTTACCAGAAAGTTATTTTAATATT